>JAVQKC010081366.1:0-16889 GCA_036025475.1 Philypnodon macrostomus | reverse complement strand
GATATCAGTCAAAATTGTAACTATGGGCCGATACCGATATCTATGGGCCGATACCGATATCAGTCAAAATTGTAACTATGGGCCGATACCGATATCAGTCAAAATTGTAACTATGGGCCGATACCGATATCAGTCAAAATTTTAACTATGGGCCGATACCGATATTAGTCAAAATTGTAACTATGGGCCGATACCGATGTTGGGCCGATATCTCTGTGCATCTTGAGGAAAGAGTTTTGCATGTTATTATAGCTTATATGACTGTATTAACCACTATGGGTACATTCCTAACACATCTCACACAATGTATCTGACATATCTGAGCAATTTTGCTGTTTTTAGTGGAGTTTCCTACCCTCACTTCTCCTCTATGTCACTGTGATGGATCACTGTATGTGCTCATGTCACCATAAACATCTATAAAGCCTCTGTAATATCACAATAACAGCAGGCGACAGTAATCCAATATAGAGCCAGCGCCACTGATCAAAAGAGCAGCCTTTGTCAATTCCGTAAAGTGCAATAGCGTGTAACGTTAAGGGGGTCATGCTCAGACTTGTTCCTCAATCCAATTTTTGGGACAGACGCGGTAAAAACATGTGCACTTTTGTCCGCTAGGTGGCGACCTTGGTCCGGGGCGCTTCACTTTGGAGGGCGCTTGTTGTGAGTTGAGCTGATACATGCAAGATCAGCACAGTGTGACTTCTGGAGCGCGGATAGAGGACAAAAGTGACGCATATGAGCCTATTGTTGGGGAGAACGTGAGTTTAGACATTTTAAGACAGACAGAAATAGGACAAAGTGGGGTTTCGTTTACTCTTGTTTGCCGATGGATCCATATTTTGTCAATATCACGGCAACTGAATGCTATTTTTGATTTATTTTACCCTCTTCCTGTGAAATGGCTACTGGCACACTCTAAAGTTACAGCATTTGGGTATTATAGCCATACTGATGCGCGTAAAAGTCGTTAAGTCTTGTGCGCTCTCCGCTACTGCCCTGTTTGTTATTCAGTGGGGGTTGTTAATGATTATTGCCCCCCTCCACTTTACCACCAGTGGGTTTCCTTTCTATATGGAAGTCCGGGCTCCCCACCACACCACGCTTCAGTGTTTTTAGTCCCGCCTCCCCCGCTCCACTGTGCGCTGTGTGCCTGTGTCCGCTTCACTCAAAGCCATATTCCATTGGGAAAGACACACACATACGCACACACACAAGTCGAAAGCGAGCTGGAGCAGGCGAGGGGAGAGGGAATGAGAGAGAGAGACCTGTGAGAGAACTGCGACGAAGAAACGAAGAAGAGTAGAAATAAAAACGGACACAAATGGCACTCATGGATTCAGGGATTTTGTTCGCGGTTCTTGTTTTGGGGATTTCTACAGTTGATTCTTTGACAGCGCGGATATACCCCCCGAATGAAGGTAAGGATCGAAGGGCAGTCAGCGGGACAAACTGCTTCGGGACTTTTTGATTGCGCTCGCTCCCGTCTGTTTTGAGTGGCAATGGTCCCCGTGTAAGCTCGAATACAAGAACTCTCAAGTTATAACTGTGAAAACACGGACTGGTGGTATTTTTACGCACTGGAGATTACTGGGATTTTTGGACGGAGCGTGGAGAGTGTACACTGAAATCGAATAATTGTGCCATCCACGGCGGCGTGAAAGCAAAATTTGCAGGGACTCAAAACGACACAAAAAGAACATGGATTATGAAAACATTTGGTTAATATTGTTCTCTTATGAGATGTGGCAATAAAATGAACTCAACATCTCGTACACCCAAAACACCGAGAGCGCTTTAATGTATCCAGGGAAAGTCGCGACACTGACCGAGCAGCTCTGCGCAAATGTGTCTCGTGCGCATTGGGTCACGTATTTCAGAAACGCCGTCCTCATAATGGCAAAGAAAAGTAAAAGTTGATCGAATGAAACGAGTACTGCGCTAACACTGAGCAAAATGTGTCAATCACTCCTCAACAGTCTCAAGCTAAATATTATGTATAGAAATGAGAAGAGAAAAGTCAGCCTGCTGTGGAGTTTACAGAACAGGAGGTCGGACTGTTTGGGGACTGGATGTGTCTCCCGAGGCGCACGCTTTGTAAACGGCCGGGAGCGGTGCGCACGGGGCCCAACAAAAACAGACAAAAGCGAAAGGGAGTTCAAATATATAAAGAGAGTTTGGAGTGTGCGCTTTTAAGGCAACTATCTCAACGTAAGGGGTGATTGTCTAAACTGCCCCAGGGACTTGTTTACATTAAATCGGAGACATCCATTATTTCTGTCATGCCAAATAAAACCAGGCACTAATTGTTTCTTAATTACATATTTGATCCTGTATCGTTTAAATGAATCAAATCATGAACAGTGTAATGTTAATTGAACAATAGTCACATTACCCATGCGTCGTCCTCTACAGCCAATTCTTAGTTTGGGCCTGCTTAGTCTTGATATATATTTATTTTAATTATACAGAAAATACATTTTTATTATGAATCTACTTATATTACGTTTCTTATTGATACAGCATGCCAAAATATATTTCAACATCAGTTAAGTCAATATGAATACGTGAATATACGCTCGCCATTTATCAAGGGCATTTCGTGCCAGTGTCAAGACTGCGCAGACGCCTGGTTAATTGATTTGATCACATCCAACATGTTTGGAGCTGACGCAGAGCCAAGTGAAAAATCACTAGATTTTAAAGACACGGGGGAAATGCATCTGTCATTGTAGCGAATGTTTGTAAAACAAAATCAATCTCTCCAAAAGGCTTAAGCAGGACAAACATTTACTCGAGCGTGTTTTAAAAATAGTAAAGTAGTATTAATGTCCTCTGCTGCAGATTCCCTCATGTGTGAGTTTTACTGCGATAGATCACTGCAGTTTCTCTACACCAGGAGCGTCCCAGAACTAAAGCAAGACTAAACCAGGTCTAGGTCAAACCGGGGACTAAAGTAGGGCTAAACCAGGACTAGTTTAAACCAGATCTAAACCAGGAGACAGAGGAAAGGCAGGACTAAACCAGTACAAAACTAGGTCATAACTAGACCTAAAGCTGAGCTAAACCAGGCCTACACTAGAACTCAACCAGAGATACGTAGGTTTAAAGCAGCTCTAAACAAAGCATGAAGTGTCTAAACCAGACCTAAAACAGGACTAAACCAATCTAAACTCTGACTAAACCAGGACTAAACCAAATCTAAACTCTGACTAAACCAGGACTAAATAACAAATAGACAATGCCAAATTAATACCAGGTCTAAACCAGGACTAAATACATAACCATCCTCTGTTTATGTTGTATTGGTGCCCCATGTTACTGCATTCTTTCTGTGTAAATTGAGTTTTTGTCTGCTGCACGCTCACTTCCTTATCATTCCTGTTTTCCAGTCACGTTACTGGACTCCAGATCCGTGCAGGGGGAGCTGGGATGGGTCGCCAATCCCACAGAAGGAGGGGTAAGTTGCAAAGAAATGTCTCCTCTATTGACCCAAAAAATTGACCGATATTATCACTTAACTAGCACCGGGCCCCCAAATTGATACACAGTGCTTCTTTGATACGATTTGTCCCGTTCAAGCTCTTTGTGGGGATAGTTTAGTGATGAGTTATTGATTGGTGTCATTTTCGGTCCTGGGGAAATTAAACATTGCCTGTTCAGAGGCGTCCATTTTGAAAGTCTTTTTGGTCTATGGGACACCACCAACAATGCATACCTCACCACCAGCACCTCTCAACCCTTGGCCTCCTTCTCTATAAGCACTCCGTAATGGTCAGATGCTGGAGCTGATACCGCGTAGGGCATCAGGTTTCATGAATAGACGGTTGGATTGAATTGGTCTTTGTGGAGAAACTTTATATCCCTTCCCACCATTGAATCGAAGGAGAACTTGGCAGATGAGAAGGGGTCCCGTGGATGAATGAGGGGGAAAGCGCAGCGGAGGGGTGCAGATCTAGCCGCGAGACAGAACAGGGACTGGGATCTAGAATATCAGGGAGAGTTGGGTGGACCAAGCTTTGCACAAAAAGTCAGAGAAACTACATTATCATTGCATTGAGCGTACTAATTACCCATAGAGCCAATGGTTAGCCAATAATCAATTAGTTTTAAGTCCAAGTTCAATGCCAAAAACTGTAATACCAGAGTTTTGCTAGTGACATAGTCTTTAAGGTAAACCTCTAATGGAAGGTGTGGCCATTAGACCTTGCTTAGTTAGTCCTGGTTTAGTTTTAATTTAGTCTGGTTTATATATTTTATTTAGTCCTGGTTTAGTATTGGTAGTATCTTGACTTGAAATGATTTAGACTGGTTTACTGTAGTTCTGGTTTAGTCCTGATTTAGATTCGGAATCAGAAGCACACTTTGTGGAGCTCCACCTCATTGTTGAACATTGTGACTGTGAAACAACCCTCTTACAAATGGGCAACAATTATTTTCAATTTGTAACAACTGCGTAAACTCATAAATGCCGGCCCATGTAGGGAGCAGAATTCTTCTTGGAGCAGCTGCTGCAGGTTTTGCCCGTGAGCTTTATGTCAATGAACTTGGCTGGCGCTCAGACAAGGTCCTTTTTTATCCCAAACAAGTGATTGACAGGGTCCTGGCAGCCGCGGCATGGCTGCATTCACCCCCTCATTACGACCAATTGCCCTTATTCTCCGTCTTCCCTGCTATCGGGGAAAGGTACGGCCTTATCTCGGCGCTGCTCGATTTCCACAACAAAAGAGGGTTGAGGAGGAAGAGAGTGAGCGCGCCATGCAACAGCAGGGAATGATAGACGTTTTCTTAAATGGTACAGCCCTGCCTATGTTTAGCATTAGCCTGCCCCCTCCAGGGAAATAAAGCCTTTAAAGCAGATTGTTTATGATAAGGCATCAAATCTCACTGCATAATACATATTATCTCCCCCCTTGTCCGTATAGCGCTGCACAATATTAGAACGTATTGCCATTATGATAACACTCTCTTTGGGTATTCTTTTTGACTTGATCTACAATGATGAATGTTAAATTAAGCAGAAATACTCCGGATTTACAAGTCAAAACCTAAAGGCTAAACAAGGACCAGATCCGGACCAAACCAGCCCCATACAAAGACTTAACTAAGGACTCAATCAAGACTCAATAAGGCCCATTAGTCTTTAGGGTAGTTTTACTTCCACTGGACAACGTTTGTGAGTGCAAATTTCTGTCAGGGGAAAAAACATACAAATATTGCAATAAAATTTAGCTATATTACATTTGCTGATATTGTGATAACTTTGCAATCTATTGTGCAGCCATAATAGAAATTTTCTGGAGCACAGTTTTGCAGATTGTTTATGATGAGTAAAATCTGGCAGCATTAAGAATCTCCTCCCGTCTCAATTCTATACTGTACGGTAGAAGCGCCAGCAGCCGACGCACAGGCCTGTCTCTTCTTGTTTACGGCACAACTCACTCAAAGACTTTATTTAAAACAGAGCGAAAGACGCCACTTTGAGCTTCTCAAGACACGCTTGTATTTGCTCAGTGGAAAAGAAGGGGGAACTTCATCATAAGTAAAACAAACATCTCCGCTCCGGGCTGCACTGGATAACGTAATTCCTTGCGCCCCACATCAGCATCTACTGTGTCTCTACTGAGTTCATACTAACAACATGTGCAAGCCCCCTGTCTCTCACAACTCCCCTTTCAGAGAAGCAGATGTTAAGCAGACCAACACTAGATGATTAGCATTGATTCGGATACCACTTTGCTTTTTGCTTCTCCTATGACCCATACATATGTCTTTGAGAGGGTCAGGATTTTGTATACTAAATCACCAAATATTTGAGGGTTACTGATGCAAAGAAGTAATTACACATTTACATACGCGCACTTGATGAAAACCAATGAATATTAATAACTTTCCAGGACCTAACAAGTCCATTACTTGCCATTCATAAAATATGCATTAAGTTTAGACATCAATGAATTGCTCTGGACTCAAATATTGACCAATGTATCTTACAGAGTGTGTTTCTAACACGACTCTACATCCATGGCTTGTAGTTTTCTTTCAACCCTTGTGTTGCCTTCAATGCTCAACGTGGTTTAACTGCATAGGGCACAGATGCATGTGTGCTCCAAAAAAAACCTTTTTGTACTTGTTCGTCACACAAAAGAAGCAAAGCCAGTAAATTTCATGGCAAAAACTAAATTATTTTTCTCTTTGTAAAAATTCAAAACGGGTCAATATGACCCAAAGCCAACATACTGTATATATTTTCTACAAGCTGGCCTTAGCTGGCTAAAGCGTGTAAATGACAACAAAATACATATATGTATCTAGATATATCTTTGACGAGAAAACATGGGTAGGAAGTTCTGCAAATTTAAATTATAATAGGACCACTGTTGCAATTCTTTAACCTAAACGGTCAATGAAACCCATGGGATTCATAATCTAATAATTTCTTGTTTCTTGTGCCTACAGTGGGAAGAGGTGAGCATTATGGATGAAAAGAACATTCCCATTCGGACATACCAGGTGTGCAATGTTATGGAGCCCAACCAGAACAACTGGCTCCGCACCGACTGGATTCCTCGCGGCGGTGCCCAGCGTGTCTATATCGAGATCAAATTTACTCTCCGGGATTGCAACAGCCTTCCGGGGGTCATGGGAACCTGCAAGGAAACTTTCAACCTTTACTACTACGAATCCAACAATGACAAAGAGCGCTACATCCGTGAAAACCAGTTCGGAAAAATCGATACAATTGCCGCAGACGAGAGCTTTACACAAGTGGACATCGGAGATCGGATCATGAAGCTAAACACAGAAGTCCGGGATGTGGGAGCCTTGACCCGGAAAGGTTTCTATTTGGCCTTCCAGGATGTTGGGGCTTGCATTGCGCTCGTGTCTGTCAGGGTGTTCTACAAAAAATGTCCACTGGCGGTGCGCAACTTGGCACAGTTTCCCGATACGATCACTGGGGCCGATACGTCATCTCTTGTGGAGGTTCGTGGATCTTGTGTGGATAATTCAGAGGAAAAGGAAGTTCCCAAGATGTACTGCGGAGCCGATGGAGAGTGGCTGGTGCCGATTGGGAACTGCTTGTGCAATCCTGGATATGAGGAACGCAACTTGGAATGCCAAGGTAAATCAAGTTTCATGTTTCACTTTTTCACTTTGGTGGTCTTTTGGATAGCAACAGCATTTGAGTCAGAATAAAAACCACCAATGCAAAGGTAGAACTTAACCAACCCACCAATAACTAGCCCTGATTTTGTTTTTTGCTGTAATGCCTGCTTCCCTAAAAAATCCTTACTTAGCATACATCCTTGCTTGTACTCCTCACGCCTCTTTGTCCTTGTCTCAATTCACTCTTTTCTTCCCCTCAGTTACTACCCTTTTCAGCTTCTGCTTGGGTGATAAAAGCAATGATGATTGTAAATAGAGTAATTAGCAGACCTGTTGGGAGGTGTTGTGGAGAGGGGTGCATCCCCTGGGAGAATTGGTGACACATCGGATATCGCTCAAACTCCAACTACCTAGCTATCTTTCCCACCTGCTTTTTTTGTCTTATTCCCAAAAGAGGCTGGAGTCAGGAATAGCAGAAATATAGGCAGGCTTAGAGGACAGACAAGGGATAGAAATGTATTTATCATACCAGGCAGGTTTGAGAGGAGCGGGAATATACAGCTTTGCAAGATGAGGTCAGAATAGTGAGGATAGCCCATTCCTTTTCCACCATGATCCTATAGTTGACTTGGTTTGATGAGGTTTTAAGGTCAGTGCACAGTGCAGCGTTCTGAATGTTTTAAATCAAAAACATGATGGGGCTTTCAGCATGTTGCAGAATTCAAAAGAGACCATGAATTCCTCCGAGTTCATCGTTGATTTAGTACTATTTTAGACCTTGATCTGTCCCAGTTTTGCTCCAGGTTTAGGCCTTACTTTGCCACATCATTGTTAGGAATTACTGCCTGACTGTAATGACCAGCTGCTCAGAAAAGTGGACAGCAATTCAAAGTTTTGTTTACAATTTAACCAAACTACCCATCCGTTGCCAACATACAAAAGTAGTGGGCTGATTGTAGTGCATAGGGTCAGAGGCTGGACGCTGGTGCTTAAACCACTACTTGACATAATTTATGACAGACACTTTATCTTCGACGGATAATGACATGATAAAAGGGTCTGGTGATTTAGGGCTATCTTTGACATTGAATTGGGAGTGGGCTTGCAAATGAGTACAGATAGTCACAGATGTTATTTTACGAGCGCTTGTATGTATGTGCGTTGATCTCAAATGACATGGACCAAGTTTCTGTCCTCGAGGGTGGCTTCAAAGGGCCCTATATGAGATAGTAGGTACGGGAAAGCAGACGATCTACTTAGCTCCAGCTTTGTATAAATCTTCTCCGAATTGGCAATGCTTCTTACAATTACCATAAAAGCCTCCCTTGTTTCAAAATGAGAACCCTGATCTCATCCTTTATAGAGTACCCTGCTGAAATAACCCTCCTTATCTATTCTTTTTAATTTAACTTTAAATAAATAAAGTCATCTGCAGAGTGTAATAAAGCTCTTGGAAGCCCTTGATTTTACATGACTAATGCTGGTTTGTAATGTCTGCCAGCCGTTATGTTGCCTTTCAGTCCAATATAGTTCCATTTAGTGCACATATCACAGCATCAGCTTGTTTGAATTTACTGTGCCAAGACATTTAGCTCATTTACTTTAAGCTGGAGACGTACTGTTTAAAAAGCGAACTCTTAACATTTCAGTCTGTGTTGGAGTGCGGCTGAAAAGGCTAACGGATTTGACACTGCCGCAGCCGACTAGTGGAATTGTCTGGTGAGTTTCAAAAGGTTAGACCTAGGGTTAGAGTTGCGTGCCATTGTCAGTCAAGTGCAATGATGAGCTGGTTAATACTATGGGCCCGTCACTGTGACAAGTCAAGTCAGCCAAGCGCCAGACTAGTCTTGAGTATAGAAGAAACAATGAAAGTGAGTTGTGTCAAAAATGGATCTTGCTCATCAATAAAACCTGAACTGGCTAGCTTGACATATGTGCTTACACAAGAATCCAGTTTCACTTTATAGGTTAGACTTTCGCTCAAAAACAACCTTGTATGTGAGTGTGCATGCTGTGTGCCGGGGCTTGTCCCCTCTACGTGAAGGGTTAGAAGGGCACCGTGGCCTCTGGTTCCCAGCTTAAGATGAATAGGCTCTCCTCCATCATTGTTCGGGGCAGCGGTATAGCCGACTGATGCCTGGCTGTGTTTAGGGGGGATTTTTTGGGGGTTGGAGGGTGGCACGCTGAAGTTGTATTCTCCGTCCCTGGCAGAGGTCGAAGGTCGTCCCCGTTTGCATCTATCTTGGTGCTGTGTGTGACAGGGTAGTGGGTCCAGGATTGATTAAGACGTCAGGGTTTTGACAGCTGTGAAGGGGGAGAGTGGATAGGCCTTGGAGCTTAAGGTGGACCAAGGGTGTCTAGGGGCACAACCCAGAGGGGTAACCAGGGCACCAGAGGCTAAGGGGCCCCAGTCTGCAGCAGAGGGGACCCTGTCTGTTTGCATTTGGGATCCCTTTCCCTGTTAACAACCTTCCCCAGGGGCTCTATTGGGAAGCCACGGGGGTCAGCGTGTCCCTCTCGCTCCTCATCTGTTAGTAGAGCAGAGGGGAGTTAAAAGACTTGTGTATCGCATTATGGGAAAATCGCTGGCACAATTAGCCATAACCTGAGTTCAGTTTTCTTTACTAGTGTTTATAGGGTTAATACCTGATTTAGTAACTGATGTGGTTCTGGCTTGGTTCTGGTTTTGTTCTTGCTTTGACCTGGTTCTGGCTTTAGACTCAGTTTAGACCTGGTTTAGTCTGGGACCTTGGCTTTGGTTTTCTTCACCTGTAGTTTTACGGATCATCAAAATTGTGGTAATACAATGGGCTAGGTTTGAATTTAAAATCAAATGGATCCTACTTCATGCAAATTTGTGCAACACACTACATGTATGGATTAGGTGTGAAGGTGAACCATATGCCATTAACACATGAGCTAACATTCTCTGCTGACTTTTTCACCTGCTCCATTCAGTGCAGTTGTAGCTAAACTAGAATCGTTGCATTTTATTACATTTAAACTTCTTTTTCATTTATTCCTGCCTTTCCTGTTGACAATGTTAAATACTGAACAAAAACAGACTTTCTATTGAGCTCACTTTACGACCTTAAATACGCTAATTCTCTCTTGCATTTTCGACATATACACACATCTTACATATTAGCATTTCACACTGCTTTCTTGGTTGCAAGTCTAAATTGTCTCTTTCTTCAGGATCTTTTTGTCTTCTTTTGTATCACCACAGATTTTTATTCCAGGGTTTCTGTTTGCAATTTTCACCGGTTCACACTACCCCTCTCTTTCTGCCTCTCGGGGCTGGCTGTGGATGTGGTTAGTGTTCCTAGCTGTCTCTGGTGGCAGTTGCCTGTATAATGAGATTAGCTTCTCTGCAGGGGGCTTCGGCACACACACACACATTAGACAGGCAGGCAGCATACAGGTTTATGCACAAGAACAGGTAAAAAACTCAGCGGCGCGAGGAAGCTGTATAGAGTTTACTATTGTGGTGGTCTGTTTGTGTAAAATTACTAACATTAACTGTTCAGTTTTAGCGGTTAGCAGTGCTTTTGCCGAAGTTCAAGTCATGGATTCAATCATCAGTCTTTTCATTTATGATCTCACTTGAGTGGAGTCTGCATGTATTCCCCGTGTTACCCTGGGTTCTCTCCAGGTACTCCGCTTTCCTCACAGCATATAAAGACGTGCATGTGTTAAGAGAATTGGTAAACCTTAAATTGTGAATAAATGTTTGTGAATGGTCGTCTGTAAGTGTATGCCTCAATGCCTGCGACGGTCAGCCAGTAATGCATGCATTGTATTCTAGTATTTATACTTATCTTAGTGGTAAATGAATTATATGCATAGAATTCCGACAATCAAGTTAAAATGTATTTGAGTATAAAGCTTAATTTTGTATTATTTAGTGCCTCCACAGTCAACAGAAAACCCCAGAGTGCAGAATACTTTAGACAAGGGCATAGTGGGGGCAGTGGTAATTCAGCCGTCATTAGTGGAGCTGCTGAAATGTTTTTCCGGCTCGGGCAGCCGTCTTGCAGCCGTTTGTTCCCTTCGCTGTTCTTGACACTCATCACCTCCCGTTCTCTTTGGGCTAGCTCACGGTGCCCTATTTAAGACAGGAAGCCACTCGTGATGGAGCGTGATCTGGGCGTGATATATTGCTTCCACGTTACCCCCAATGCCACACGGGCCATTATTCTGCCTTGAAATAACAAAGCCTCGCCACAGTATAGGAATATGTTCCTGTTGAATTCTTCTGTAACAAAAATGGAGGCATATGGCCAAAGAGTTTTGACCGATCAGAGCATTGTATTGTCAAAAGCATTGAGTTTCATCTGGATCTCTTTGTTGGGTCCAGGCAAAAGGAATGAGATCATTCTGTTTTGTTTCGAATGGGGCGCAACAGGTGCCAATGAATGGGGAGCTTGGCAGTGTATCAGAGTAGCCTATTTTCTGGTTGCTATGTTAAATTATGAAGACATGAACATAATGAAATCACAGTTGCAGTGGCTCAGGTGGTAAACCAGGCCAGCACATAAATCGAAAGGTGGCCAGTTTCACTCAGCTACAACAAGTCCATACTGCCTTTGTGTCCTTGGGCAAGACACACTTCACCCACCTTGCATATGTATGAATGTGTTAGCATTTGGTGGTGGATATCGCTGGTGTATTATGGCTGCCACATCATGGTCAATCAGCACAGGACAGTGGTGGCTGCAATGGAAGTTTACCACCACAATTGTTTGCCTGGAGTGAATAAATAATGGATCCAATAGTAATGTGCTTTGGATACCTTGGTAATCACTATATATATGTAAGATATTACTATTATTTTAAATTGTGGTATTTTGTTGGCAAACTGTCTTTTTCAGTTTTCAGAATTTTTACATTTTTCACTAATATCCCAAAATATTTCAACTCATTTCAACAGCTGTTTCCACTTTGAGGAAAATGTTTTAGTACAAATTGCCTCTATTAGCTTCTTATGTGAAAATTGTTTTTGATTTCGATGGGCGTTGATATGCTGCAACTTATATGCGACCTGCTCCAAAGTGTATGATGTTAAGATGTCAGAAGGGTCTCTCTCAAAAACAGCCTCTCTTCCTTCTCTGCCTTTCCTCATCTTTTTGAAAAGCATCCTGGCTTTGAAGAGTGAGATGGGAAGAGGGAGCGATTAAAGCAGTCAGCAAGCAAATTAGCATGTCAAAAGGCCCCCTGAATCAATACCTCCAGCTCCAGCTAACCAACACAAGCATGAAGTCCTCCAACCCCCCCTCGAAACTCTTTCTACATCACCCCACTAGCTGTTTCAACTATTTTCTCTTCCTGGTTTGTAAAGGAGAGATGGACGGATGTATAGGCTGAGAAAGACTGACATATAGAGGGAAGAGGACAGCTATCAAGTGGGCACGGTTGGTGTTTTTTAGGGTTAGGGAAGTGGGCCTCTGCCACCTTCTTTGTGCTAGAAGTGTGAGCCAAAAAACTGAAAGAGGTGGTGATAGAGATGAGGAGGAAGCATAGAGAGAAGTAAAAAAAAGAGACAAAACCACGAGAGGAAGTGGAGTGGAAAGAGAGTTAGTTCCAGTCTGGCAATGTTTCTTTTTCAACACTTCATCCCAAGGTTCACCTTTTGATGCTGAGCAATGTTCTACTGATTGCAGACTTTTTGGTACATTATTTAGGAGACATGTACAGGCAAACAGTCCAGAATTCAAGCAGAACAGAAATCAGACGTTTGGTGGTTCCATTACCACCCCCAAACCAGTACATACTGCCATTTAGTCCTTAAGCACTTAAGCATAGTCCTTGCTTGAGTGTAAAAATGTTAGCCCTTTGAAAGTGCAGAATAAATCAAAATTGAAAAAGAAAAATCTTAACATGTATCTACAGAATCAATGGAAAACAATGCATGTTTGTTTAAAAAAATATTAGCTTAATTGCTAAAACATAATTTCTAATTCCAGTATTCCAGTCAAAATTCCACTAAATTCAAATATAGTCATTTTAACATTCTTATATTTGAAGCCCACATAAGTTTAATGCAAGAATATTTTCTCTGCAATTGTTATTTTCTCCCAAGCTTCAATCTTTCTGCACAATCTTACCTTTAACACAATGAAGGGCCCGCTCTTCTGACGGACAGTAGTATTTAACAAAGGAAGCCTGATTGCCAGCACGGTGGATATGTTTTAATCTCCCTGCGCTGATTGCTATCTTGAGCTAACTCCATCCTTGGTGGTCTATTCTTCAATCTTTTTTTCAATCTTTTTTTTTCAAAATTTTCTCCAGGGAGCAAAGTTCAGTGGGCAAATCAAAGGCTGCTCCGTGACAATCAGTTTGGGGTTTTAAGAAAAAAGGACCAGCAATAAAAGGGCTGCTGTGTAATCTGATGGGCCCTGGGACAAGACGCAGTAGTGGGCATTTTAATTAGGCAAGATACCCCCTTTTCTAATCACAGTAGTGGGGTAAATGGCCCACAAAGTACCCAAGACAATGTATAGTGTGTATATGGCATTGCAGGTTAATTTGGGCACATTTTTAGACATATTTACCTTACCATTACGTGAAGCCAATGTAAAATGCAGAAAAGAGAAATCACCTGAGTTTACTGGTAGTGATACAGGCAATTGTGTAACCCTACCTTACCCGATAACATGAATACTGTATTCTCGAGAAGCATTAATGCATTGTTAAACATTATACAACCATACACAATTGTAATATGAACACTTGGAAGGAAGTCAAGAGTTACACACACTATGAAGCTATGCAATATACCTTAAATAAAAAAAAACACAATTATATATGTGGAGACTGCATGCCACCCTTGGAAGACTTGTACGGTAGAGAGAATTGGTGAATCTAAATTGCCCAGTGTATGATGTTAGATTGAATGGTTGTCTGTATGGCTACAACTTTATTTGTTAGCCCTGTGACCAACTGGCCATTTTTCCATCATGAAGCAAGCCTACGGCCCATAGTTTTGGGGATAGGCTCCAGGCACAGGCAGGAAGAAACTAAACTACTTCAGGCCAAGTCCGGATCAGAACTATTTTTAGACTTATTATCGTTCTTGGTCTCCTCTCCCATGTTGTGATACCCCCATATCGCCAACGTACCTTACACATGCGCCCCTTACCCAGTACGCGGCAGTCTGTGTGGGGTGCACCTCTCAGCTGGAGAGGTGAGATGTAATTTGGGATGTGGGGATCTTGCTGCCCCCGGATCTGAAGCCACACATGGACAGGCCACAGGCAGAAGGTGCGTCTTTGCCGGAGCACGTCTCTCGGATTAGAAACCTTGATCCTTCTTGAGCCGCAGTGAGCTGTCAAATACTGCTGGACCGAGATGAAAAAAGAGTTGATACTAAGATGTTACGGCTCTCAAAGTATAGGGTTAACGGAAACAGTAAGGGATAGATGAGGTGAGAAGAGCGGCACAAGATACAGAAAATTGTTTTTGCAATCTCAGAAAACAATATTCATATCTTTAGAATCTAAATGTATCATGATGTCATGGTTTTCTATTTGACGAAAATGTACAACACATGCTGAGCTGTTACCAAATCAAGCATAATCTGGTTTACATTTAGTTAAGTTGTATTCGTTTCAGTACTGAATGTTTAGTCATATAAATTCCTGGTTTAGTTCTGGTTCAGTCCTTGGTTTAGTCCGGGTTTAATCCTGTTTTTACTTTCCTTTCGGGTCAACTAGTAAATTGATGACTGGCTGCTGAATCTTCAACAACCCTGATATTTTTATTACCATATAATATCACAATCTTCAACAAAATGATTACATATTGCATATTTATTTATTTGATATTGTGGTGCTCTATTGGTTAGTAAATGTAATTGAATAAATTCATACGAGCAGTAATTGTTTTATGTGCTTGAGACTGTCAGAGCTTGGGGAGAAAAAGACGCAGTAAGATAAATTGAGTCCTGTCTAGAGGGGGCTGATAAACGACATAGATGTGAAAGGTGAAGTAGGGGCTCGGGGCACAGACGGCAATGGGTTTTTGAACAAGCCTTAGTATGTTTGTGTCACAACCTCTGACAGCTGCATGTGATGTGACTATACATATGTCACCTGTGAGATTTAATGAGACAAGGTCTGGTTTATTGAGTTTCTGAAACAGGACATGGCTAACACAGCTTCATTGGCCCAATACCATAAAAAAATGAATCAATGACTATTTAATACCACACAGTTAGGGGAGATATCTTGATTTTTATATTGCTCTGGTTTTTCCTTTTGTCCATTATATTTCAGTTTAGGCGCCTACCTTGCCTGAACTACTAGCAGGCTTGCCAAGAACGACTCACCACGTAAAGTCGTTAAAGCAACCATAACGATAATGCGATAAGAAAAATAGAAAGAATGTTGTTGATGAATGGGACGAAGCCAGGCGAAGCGTTGAAGAAATGCAAAGCATCCAGGAAGTGGAGCTCCCACAGTTACTTCAGAAGCATGGCACCTTTTTGTTTTTGTTGGTCTGTCCTCGCATAAAAGCTAAAGCTAACAAAGCACAAGAAACCCAGTCTAAGCAACTGCCATTAACCTAAAGATCTAGTTGCAAACCCGGTAATCCAGGTTCAACTAGGTCTGGGGTAAGAGAGGGCAGCACACGTACCCCAAAGAGCAGAGATGGACAGAATTGTCAAAATTTTAAAAGATTGTTAAAGTGTTTTTTTTTTTAGTTTTTATTCAGACAGGCATAAAATATAATGAAAAACACAAGGAACTGAATAACATCTTTAAAAAAAAATAACACAGATTAAGGCACAAAACCCCCCAGAAATTTGAAACTATTTTCTATGTCTATGTACCGATAGTACTCAGGAAAGAGTAAAAAGTATGCTTCAAAATGACTCTGCTTAGAAGTACAGTTTATTTAAAAAGTTACTCAAGTAAATGCTGCTGAAAACCTCTTGACACACTTCTTCAGCCAGTTTACAAATTTACGCACTAAGCCGACACCATTTAAAGAAGATGGTGGTGGATACTGCTACCACAACAGCAGTGACCTCGGTATGTTTTGAGAATGAGACGGACCCCTGAGCAGGCGAGGTTTCCATGACATCGGTCAAAGGTCGCAGCCGTGACAGCCACGGCGGAGACCAGCCGACTGTCAGGGAGCTGACATGAGCTGTTGAGGAGCTAGTGACCCAGGAAAGTTTTTTTATATCTACAAGTCTACACTCACAACTTAACGCACAATAAAGTCATTCGGGACACACACAGATGCACAATGGAAGGTGTTCTGAGGCCCCAGACAGGCTGTCGTCTGGGTGCTACCTAAACAAACAACCTAAAAATACCTTGATTTTCATTCATGGGTCGACCTCTTGCGACCTGTACTTATTACTCACCAACCCTTTTCTGAAAAACGCAACAGGTTTGATGTTAAACTCTGCCCTGGGACCTCAGAAGACAAGGTAATTTTGGATTTGTGTTAGTAGCGGCTTAAGTGTCCACAGATGTTGAGCACTAATTGGTAATGTTTTTTTTTATTAACGTATTGTTTTGTCAATGATAATAATTACATTTTTGCATTAGAAAATACCCTGCAGTGTGTCTTGATTGTTGTTTGTGATGCAGACACCACGTCATTTTGTATTTGATAGGGCTGTGAGCTAATGATGTCATGCTCTAATAATTATATCGGCGAAAACAGCGTGTCGCCGATATTATGGAATCACGTCGGTGCGCGTCCGCATCCGCGTCCGCGTCCGCGTCCGCGTCCGCAGATCCTAGCTGTGAACGCGATAACTCAAA
>JAVQKC010081364.1:0-12882 GCA_036025475.1 Philypnodon macrostomus | reverse complement strand
CTGAAACGCCGCTTCACCGTGTTTAGTCCTGACTTTGGGCACCAGCAGAAGGCCTGTGCCTGATGTTCTCAGGGTCCGAGATGGTTCATATGGGACCAACATGTCAGAGAGGTACTTTGGTACTAAGCCATGGAGAGACTTATACACAAGCAGAGCTGTTTTAAAGTCTATTCTCTGAGCGACAGGAAGCCAGTGCAGAGACCTGAGGACAGGACATGGTCATATTTTCTGGTTTTAGTCAGGACTCGAGCAGCAGCGTTCTGGATGTACTGCAGCTGTCTTACAGCTCGTTTGGGCATACATGCCTTTGGGTGGCTCCTGCGTCAATATCCCAAGGTAATGATGGCAAAACAGGAAGTATAGGCCCGGAGTTCCGAAAATAAAACTTCTGCTACACGTTCAAAATAAAAGCACAGAATTAGGTATCGGTGAACTACACATCAAGGCGTCGCTGTACACAGGATTTTAGCTTATTCCAACCACAGGCACGTATTTTAACAGGATTATACACAGCCAGAGAAGGCATGCTTCTTACAGCTTTTGGGGGTAAGTAATTAATAACACAAGTATAAATGAACTTTTGAAGGCTAGTGCTAAGTTTATCTGCAGTCTTGCCCCCAGTGTTGCATCCAACTTTTTTTCTCCAGTTTTTTTTTTCTTAAATCACAGACATTCCGAAGGGCAGATACACATGAGACTGCTGCAGAGCCGTGTCTGAAAGTCCTGAAAGAGTGAACTGTTATTTTTGAACACATAGTTAATTCAGGGGTAAGATAAATACATAGAGAGACCTTCAGAGTGGGAGAGAAGGGCAGGGAGAGACCTTCAGAAAAAAAATTCTCTATAATATCTTAAGAATACATTTTCCATTACACACTACTTTCTTGTAGTAGCTGTAGATCGTCTTATTATCTACCAACAAAGCTGGCACTCATTCGCCTTGTCATAGTGTTCTTGCACATTACATTCATATAGGGCTGCAGCTATCCATTATTTTAGTAATGGAGTAATCCATTGATTAATACTTAAATGAATCGATGAATCTAATAAGCCTCATTCTTGAGGTATTCCATATTTTTAAACATACTTCAAATGAACAACAGTTTTCTGCTTAAATACACGTTACTGGACATCTGAGGTATTTTTCCCATTTATAAGTGATTTTTCACATACTCTCTGATAAGTTGCTGAATCTAAAACACCATTTTGAATATGTCTATAAATAATGGAATTACTTGATGAATCGTTTCAGCCCTACATTCTACTCCAATCCTGGTGTGCAGATGCGTACAGGATGAATGTTGATTGGTCTATGTACAAAAGAGCATTACATTACTGCAACTATAGTGTTTATTGAATATGCCACTAAATCATTTCAACACAACGGTTAAAGGCTTTTCTGAGCTTTCTAGGATGTTATAATGTTTATTGTCCTGTTTTGTGAACGCGTACAAGGCCGTGTCTGCTTCATGTGTGAGACAGTGGGTGGGCTTTGCAAAGAGCATCAGTAGCTTATTCAAACTGTTGTAAATCCTAGGTTTTTCTATAAAAAAATCATTGGTTTTGAGTTTATAAGCTTGTGGCTCTGGGATTATTAAGCAGATGCCTTACATTCTCCCCCAGCTCCATAAATACCTCCATGAATACAAAGGTCTGTTCCCAGGAGAAAGCTCCCACTGTGCCAGCATCTCCGGGGACCAGGCAGGGTGCTGCCGCTTTGGAATACAGCTATCTCACCGGGAATAACACGCTCCGAGAACCAATTAATATTAGGTACAAGTCTGAACTGAGGCAAGTGGAAAGTTATACAGGACGCCTTTCCGCACCTACCTTCAGCTCATATGCTTTTAGTCTTAATGAAATCACACATTTAAATGGATTACTGAGGCACTCCGGGTGGGAAACAGTGAGACACAAGCAGGAAGACATACCTGATGAGAGAGAAAAAAGACACTGTACAATATCGAGCAACGCTAAATTTGTATCTAGCAGAAGCCAGGTAAAACACAATGTACTGTATTTATTATCAAGTCAATGCATTTTTTTTGCATAGCCCTATGTCACAACAAAAATTGCCTTACTGAGAAAACACACAAACAAGAGGACCTCAGGGAGAACCACATGATAGAGGCATCCGCTCCCAGGACGGACAGACTATAGAAGGGCCACAGATCTGGAACACCATAACTGCCCATTTAAAAACCCTCCCAGCTCTGAATCAGTTTAGCAACAAAGTTAAACAATGGCTCAGATCCACACAAACCTGTGAACATTAGAGCAACATTTGCACAACTGTTGTACTGTAAATAGTCTGTATTGTACTGTATATTTTTAATGCATGCGTCTTTGTCTCATTGTTTCTGTCTGTTTTGTCTTGGGGACCTGGTCTGCAAATTAGCCTTGAGCTAGATGGCCTATGGACATTGCATCGGTTGCATGTGAAACTGTAACAATGCTTTTTGTTCTGTCCCTTTCAAATAAATATATATATATATATATATATATATATATATATATGTGCCTTATACCTGTGTCTTGTGGCCGGGCAGGAAGTCGGCTCTGACTGGCTGGAAGTATTTCTAGTTTGACGACATCTGTGGTGCTAGCTAGGAGCTGTGTGGCCTCCATCAGTGAACAGTGCTCGGTGCTGGTCCCATCTATGGACAGAATAATGTCTCCTACGTGCAGTGCTCCACACCTAATAATAGGGCCAAGACAAGATTTAAAAACCTAAACATGATAAATGAATGAGGATAAAAGATCAGTTTACCTTTCCACCACACTGGCCGGTCTGATCTTGTCTATAATGATGACTTGTTTGCTCCTGTACACTGCTGTGGTCAGGCTGATTCCAATGCTGGAACAGACACCTCTGACAAGTTCCACCAAGAGAGGGCCCGATGCTTGCTGCACTGCCTCTGAAACAGAAAACATGCAAAGATAACAGTCAGTTGTAAATGAAATTCACATTCACATTCAGCAAGAGTTAATGTGTGTATCCATAGTGACATGTCCTGCTTTGCACAGACCACTGCAGCATTGAAAATCAGTTGCAACAGCATTATTAGAGCTTACGTCCAGCCTTTAACCATACATTTATACTTATAGAATCATGACCATGGTAATACAACATAAAAGTAATGTACAGTATATAGCAGCATTATTTATGTTTACAAAGCAATGGCTGGCGGATGTAAGTGCATTTGTACATGTCCACATCTGCAATTTGACAGTTATACATGGCATAGCTGTGGGTTAGCCTGTTATACCAGCCACTCCTCTGGTCCCTTGCTCATAGCAAATCCTTTCTCAGCGATTTTGCGGACGGACCAATCACGAGGCGTTTACGAGCTGCAGCGTTCATTGTCAATAACAAAAGATTTGTCCAATGGAATTTAATACGTTTTCAAATTTCTCCATCACGAATCATAAGTTCTACTAAATCGTCCATTTCTTTATAAAACATTTTGCCTTTTTATGGCTTTATTGACACAGGACAGTATAGCAACAGGAAACCTGAGAGAAGAGCAGGGTGTGACATTCGACTGTTGTGAGCTGGATTGAAACTCACAATCCTGGGGTGAGCACTGTAGGCCCATTCAGATAGTTGTTTTAAATAAATATGTAGAATATGAGCTCACCCACGATAGAGACGTCATATTCGATAAGAAACAGTGCCTCCTGGCTGCTCTGCATCAGAATGGTTAAAGCGTCAGCATGTTTCTCTCGAGTCAAAGGCATCCCGTCAATGCTCAATACTCGGTCACCGGCTTTCAGAGTGCCCTCTCTGGAAAAAAAAACATAATAATGGTTCAATCGGCACAGACGGCAGAAGATGCTCATGAAGGCATTTCTGCATCAGTCACAGTAAATCATTATATATAGTAGTTCCACTTGAGTTTTTGCTCCCAGGTGAGTAGAAGAATAAATGAGATAAACGACCATAAAGTCTTTGATGGTGAATTATGTTTGCTCTGCTGTTACGCTTCTTTTATTTTTTTTTACAAGAAAAGTGTAATGTTGAATTGGCCCTGGGGATGAGCAGTGCCCTTTGAAGATAACACACATAGTATAGTAAGTGTGCTGATGTAGAGGGCAAATGTGCACTGATAAACAAATAACCAGCTAAAAATAGATGACGAAAAGAACATAGGCTTATATATTCATTAATACATATAACACTACATTAATATTGTAACCAATGTATGTCTGCATTTATGAAAGACAAATTGAATGTAAATTGATCTACTTATCCAGACTTTTATCAGTCTTCACCTGTCTGCAGGACCTCCAGGCCGCACATAGGTCACAACCAGATTACGGGACCTGCGCCAGTCTTCATGAAAACCTCCTGAAGAAAAATGTGAAGCAGATGTTTTTAATTTATGGGCCCTTTTCAAGTCCTTTAAAACGTACAATGTTCTATACCTCTCAGGACAAAGCCAAAGCTGTTTCCTTCTTTGTGTAAACACACCTCTATTGTTTTAGTTATGATTCCTGAGGGGTTTTGAACTGCGAGTGGAATAGCAGAAAAATACAAAATTACACTTTCACAGCACTTACAGCATATTTTTAGTTCGATAAAGTATGAATAAAGGACTGATTAATCAATTAGCAATCAATAAGTACATTTTTCTTGAACCCATGTTAATCATCATATGACACACAGTTTAAACAGTGCTTGGAGAATAGCTACTTCAGATACTAGTGCAGTGTTTTTGCTGTGGGCACACCTAATGGGGGCAGCTCATATTCCACCTCCAGCACCACCCTCTCTCCAATGTTCTTGAGCAGGCTGATAATCTCGTCATGACGAAGCTTTGACAAGTTGATGCCATTGACAGATTTAATGTAGTCTCCCACGTTCAGCTGGTCACTTCTGCAAAGAATAAAAAACACATCTTAGTATGTGGTCCTTTCCTTATGTTCTCAGATAACCTGCCTGAGGCTAAATACCACTTGCTCCTTCGGTCAAGGGAGTACCCAGATTAGCTGGATCGTTAACTGCCACAAAGACTTCAGCAACATATCCCAGCAAAGGGGGTACAACCTGGGCCATGGTTAGTCACTGATCTAACCCAGAAACATACAGACAACCATTTACCTTTTTTCATATTTATTCACTAGGGGCAATTTCAATTCACCATTTCTCAACAACTGCATGTCTTAGGGGGGTGGGAGGAAGAGAGAGTGCCCAGAGAAAACCCAGTAACACAAGGAGGACATGCAGACATACAACCTCCGCGTTTCAAGACAGGAGCACAAAATACTAATAATATGATGCTTTTGTATGATTATTTTCAATATTTGTAATCCTAGGTTATTATATACATAGGCTTGTAAATTGCGCATCACTTAAAAAACATTTATTGTTTATTGTTTATTAAAATAAACTTGATTCGATTATGGAGGCCTTGTTATAAACACAGTGTGAATGCTGGGGTCAGATTGCTCAAAGGGCCTCTTTATTCAACACTGACTGAGATGATGCACATGTTGTCACACATATGACAATCTGAGTCAGGCCTAGGCTTATTGAGGGGGTAATTATTTTCATACATGCACTGACTGCCCTCTCTGGCCCCTGCACCTTTGGGCTACTGCCAGTCACACAAGATCCTGACATTAGACAGAGAGACCATTGCATCCTGTCATCGGCTACATCTTTATCACACAATGTCAGTCTCCTCCCATGCCTGACTGGCGTGTCCTTCCAGTCCACTAAATTAACTATAGCACTTTTACATGAGGATGAACTCAGCTGTGGGAGGACAAGCTGCTTGGAAGAATTAGCGCTACATCTGTCTGACTTGACAAGTGATGGCATTTCTTTCCAAGAGATTTTCACAGGGATGTTGTCATTGTTCAGTCACACGCTGCTTAATCATCGTGAATCGTGAAATCTCTTTTTTCTAGGTGATGTTGGGGAGAATGACTTTAAAAAGTATCTATGAGCAAACAAGCTTGCAGACGATGACACGGAGCTGTCACGATACAGTACATAATGCAGCTACTGACAACAGTGGCTAAAAAAAAAAGTCAGAAATTGATGGTGCAATTTTAATTTTATACACTATATTTACACACGAGATAACACCAATAATAATAATAATAATAATAATAATAATAAGCCTTTGGGTATTGGTTGAAATTGGGACATGGGCTGAGATATACAGTATTAGTGGATTTGTTGGTGACATGGGACAAACACATGGATAACAAGTCATGCATTTTAAATAGAATTTGCAGAATTGTAAATGCTGTAAATAAGAGTAAGGATCTGAAATGCTTGCACTATAATATTATTGCCACACTTCTGTAGCATGTGCATGTCTGTCTGAAAGAGCAGAATAACCTGTGCAGACAGTTTGCTGTTTTGCCAGGTTTTAAGTGCACGGTGGAGCGGAGATCTCACCTGGCAGCTAGCCCACCTGGCCGTAGGTTGGACACTCTGGGCTTCCCGTCTTTGTCTGAGCCTCCAGAGATGGTGAGGCCCAGGCTGCTGCCTTCTCTTTTCATCAGCTCGACGGTGGTCACTCCTCGGTACTCATCTGCTGATAGAGACACACACAGGCACAAAGCCACTGTCAGCAGAGCGTGGCCTGACAACATCACTTGGTCAAAGGCACATGAGAACACATCCACTTTATCCTTCACATTTTCTTATGTTTGGTCTATGGCAGCTTCTATATAATAATAATAGCACATTTATGCTCAAATCCCTTTTGATGTGCACAGAGAAATGAACAGTTAAATAATGGCAGATAAAATAGATAACATAAGTTGAAAAGTACAATTACTTTACTTGCAAAAAATAAAATTGTCAAACTGTGAAATGAGAAGCACTGATGAAAACTTTGTCCAAAGACCACTGTGCTCAGTCCCTTCTGTCTCGGGGACAGGTCACATTGTGCTTACTGTTACATTGCTCTGTGTTACATCTACAACAAGTGCCTTATGACAGGTATGCCACACACGCATATTTACAAACACAAGCATTTATGAGCTCTTTCTAACATTGTAACATCAAACAAAGCACAGACGATGTATTTCTGTGGTTTCTTTGTATAATACTAATGTCAGCGACAGCAGGAAACATAACTAAAACAGAGGCAGGTTTGATGGTATTGTACCTGAAAGGCTTCGCCTCTGGGACGAATGTGATTGGTCACATGCTGCGGACTCCTTGCTCCCCTTTGAGTATGGTCCTTCATCTGAAGAGACAGAAAAATGGACATAATGTAAGGGTATACTGGAAGGACTGAAATGAAGCACCTCTGAGACATAATGCTTTGAACTGCACCCAGTGTGACCAGGAACGGAAGCACTAAGCCTCATGAAGCCAACATTAATGCAATGTGAACTCAGAAACCTAAAGGGTCACTCCACTTTGTCTTCATGACATCCCAAAGAATGTCTGATACTGAAAATAGCTCCTCTCTCTCCAATCCCACTGATTTACCATGAGAATACATTTGTGGCTGCACTAATCTATGCGGCTAAACCATGGGAATTTTCCTGAAGGAACAGCATGCGGTTAATGGACTGTTCAGGCATGGGGATAAAATTATGATTTTCATGTCATCTCCAGCAGCTGCTCTACAAACCAAGGAAATATTATTATATATTACTGCTTTACAGTGGCTCCCATCTATGACATGCCAGAAGGGGATAGCCTCTCAATAGGCCTCTGAACCTTAATGCAGATACATGATACATCAGCAGTCATACAGTGACCATTCACTTTTTTGATCCGTCCACCTCAGACCATAGCACCACACATGTCAAGGCTCTGCTCAGCACCAAGGGACCTATTATCTTACTGTTTAAACCTAAAGGTCAACAAAACACAACTGTCATGGTTTAATATAAAATGTAATGGCCCTGGAAGCAGAAGAAGTTGACATAAGAAATGTGACTTTATGTTAGTAATGCCTGATGATGCGTGATGTGTGATGACGACTGAGTGTGAGTGATGAAGGTAGCAATAATTCATAATACCTAAAATACATTTCTGTACATTTTATTTTTCATCTTCAGCTTCTTCTTTTTCTCCCTCTCTTTCTCTTGATTTCTCGTCGTTCCGCACGGCACATGTACACACACACACACACACACACACACACTCACTATATTCACACAATATTCGTATACTCTTTAATGTAATGTCTAGTTGTCTAATTGTTTTGCCTATTATCTACACCCTATTTACCCATTATTATCATTGCTCAAATTTGACATAATTACCACTAAAAGCAATAAAAAATGTATTGATTTGTGAAGACCTGAAAGAATGCTTGGTCTCACACTGGACACATGTTTCATCATAAACTGAAGAAGCCCATAGACATCTACAAGCAATAAAGAATCAAACATGACTCACACCAAGTCACACAGACATCACGTATTAACAATGTACAGGACACGTATTATGGTATTTCACTATATTTGACACACCACTGCACAAATATCCCGTCCAGCAATGTGGCGCAAACACATACATATACACAAAGTGAGTGACACATCAGACACACACATGAAGCTGAGCAAAAGCCTCACAACCACAAGGCTCCGCAGGGCAATGACAGTCCAGCAGCTGTCATTGCAATCAAAAGGCAAGATTAGCTCTGGGTTCTGCAGACCAACCCACTGCATGTGATCACACACTATTATGCCATAAAGCTACCTCTGGCTACAGTTCATATTTGCTCTGTGAGGGCTAGAAAATAACTGTGGTATACAATGAATCTAACATACAGGAAAATATGTCATGCCGTATTTCTCCATCATATACAAAGGGTCAGAGCAAGTCTACCACAGAAATAATACAAGATCCACTCTCAGCCCAGGCACAAATTGGTTAATTAGTTAATTAATTCTCGATTGAGCGCACGCCATTGCTCTAATAACCAATCAGAATCTAGGTTAAACACGGGGGGGCAAACTGACAGTGACAATGAAATCATAATGCTATTTTCAGATGTCACACTTTATTTATAAACCGGGCCCTTGCCAGACCCACTTTGGTAAATCAAGACATATTGAATGAAAGAGTATTCAAAGCTGGCGCCTATGTCTGATGCAGCAGCAGTGAAGATATATCAATGAATGCTAATGTTTAAGAGACCTTTGCCTCTATGATGGATTATATTTCTAATCCAGGTGCTGAATGACCTTACGCTCCCGTTACTTGACTCCTGCAATGCAAACATGAAAGTGAGTTGCTCTTACCAACGCTGCTCTTGGCATCTCTTCTCAGACCACACAGCATGTTTGTGGAACTGTTTTTGTATAGTAGCCAAATTATGAAATGACCTGGAGGTCTTTAGAGCTTGGTTAAAGGCCGGACAGCCGAGTGAGAAAATATGATTGCCGGTGAATGAGAGTCTTGACCTCTTGGATGTCACAGAAAGACCGAATACTTCTCTTCATTCCTTTGGACTCCGTCAATCTTAATCATTGTGTATTCCTTCTGACTTGAACAAAAGATCCGTGGATGACTTCTTTTGCCCCTTTTCAGCATTAACTTAATTCAGAGAGATCTGTTTCGAATTCACTTAATCCTTCAACAAACGGGTTTTCTGATGTGCTCCAAAGACAAAACAGTCACATGTCCTCTTGATGCTGCAGCAGAAGTCCCGTCTTCTCAGCTCTTCCATTAATCGTCCTTTTCTTTAGGATTTTCCAGCTCTTCACACACTCACACATAAGCCTTCTCTCTGCTAACAGCCGCTGTAGTGAATGTGTTTGCTCTGCCTCTCTTCAGCCAGAGGGGTTCAGTCAGAGGCAGGCTCACACTAGAGTCACTCCCTCCCCCCTGCGCACAGACGCATCTCTTTACCCATTTCCAATCCACAAACACACAAGAAGACACACTAAGATTAGACACGACAAATCTGCTCACACCTCACACTCCACTCTCTGCACAATTAACACCACCTGCATATTCACTGTGAATATCACCCCAGCACTTCTCATCAAATCCATTTGAAGCTTCAACAACTTTACAATGTTACAATATCACCTCAATGTTACAATATCACCTCACTGGCACCAGCACAAGGAATAACCTAAACTAGCACTTCACAACAGCTGCCTGGTAATCTGACCCAAAAAAATGATGTCATAGGCTTGAGATACATTACATCATAACATAATCATTAGCCTTTATTCGCTTAGTCGAGTAATTGGTCAGTGAGTAAAATTTAGTAGATTAGTTGCATTCACTCTGCATCAATAAAGCTGGTCTCGTTTAATACTTAATGACACTTTTATTTTCTATATTCATTTTTAAGATTAAAATATATTTTACTGTCAACTTTCCTTAATATGTTTTGTTAGCAAATCAATTTGACATCGCCTGTTTGTGTTACTCTCTGAAAAGCCCCAAAAGGACTTGGTAGCCGAGCCTCCTCCCCACCTGTCGAACCATTTATTCTCCAGCTCCCACACATGCCTGTAGATTCCTGATCATGCCATTGTTGCTGGAACCCTCATTGGTCACTGAGTTAGGCACGCAGGATTCTTTGTGTCAGTAATTGCCTTACTCCTAGTACATTTTGAGACTTTAAGCAAATTAATTTCCTGAATAATAACTATGCTACACAATGATTAACCATAATGCAAACTACTCCAAACATTGAACATCATTGCTATTAGTAGCTCGTAAACCCATCAATGAGGTAGAGTGGGCAAGGTCTTATAAAAAAATGTACTCAACGACTTACTTACATATGGATGGCGGAGTAGCCGGGGTCTTTGGAGCCAATAACACGGGGTGGACACATAGGGTGCACACATAGGGTGGACAGTGGACATGCACGCATAGTTCACAGCTGATCCAGCCAATTGACAACACTGCCATCTCGTGGTGATAATGTTCCATTGCAAAAGCATGGTATGATTTTACACAAACATAGAAGAGCACTTATTTTTAGTAAGTCAACTTCTGCCAACAAGCCCCTTTCAGACATGCAGTTAAGAACACAGCAGGAACCACACCACAAACTGATTAGAGAAATAATATTTAAATATAACTACACAGCTAGATACTCTGTGTATTTATTGTAGATGTGCAAACAAATGTATGGGAAACTTAATTTACTAGATTCTTGCCAGATAGTAATATGCCAACAGGCCACTAAATCCAGTGTAATTGTGTCCTGTATAAAGGCTCCCAGATACACTTTCTATAATGTAAATTTGGTATCATCTCTTCAATAATACTTTACCTTTGGTTCGACCCTTTATGATTCCCATCCGACATCTGAAAGAAAAAGAGATCATCTTCCTCCTGGTTGCTGTGGACTGACCGTCTCTTCTCTGGGAGTTGTTTTTAGGAAAGTCAAGGGAGAGCTCTTTGGGAGTGCAGCGTCGCTCTCCAAATATGATCCTGGCTGATAAATTCATTTTCCAATCAGTAAAAAGAGACAAACTGCCCTCTTCCTGATTCTAGCTATTATGCAAATCTAACATTTTCAGTAGTTCCCAGCTCTCTCTTTGTAACGCCCCTGAAAGATCACAAACTTAGGAGCACTAAATTATCCTTCATTCTACATGTGAACCACGAAACACAATAAATGCAGAGCCTTTGCATTTCTGGCGATGTCAGGTTTAGATGAACAGATGGCAGAGCGCTGGGGCAGTTTGTTGCCAGAATGCAATGGAAACTTTCTCCACAGGAAACGGAGACAAGAGCAGTTTTAAGGCAAACCCTGTCCCTGTTTTCTATTGAATTTAACCAGAAAAGAGAAGCCAGATTAAGGCAGAGGAACTGAACAATGAAAAGCTACTTCTCAATGCAGCACTCTCTGCTGTGAATACAGAACAGTCATACTTATGCATTTACAGTTAGACAATTGTCCCTCCCTCCTTCAGTTGCTCAGCCTATAGCCTTATAATAAATGAGACCCGTGTCTGCATTTTAATAATACTTTCAATTCATTTCATGCCACTATGAAAGACAAACAATTCAGTTTTTAAAGTGTTTATTGTAAATAACCAGTTTATTCGTTCTCCTCGCTTCTGAGTCTTGCGTTGGGGTTGGTGACCTTGATGGCAAGCTGAGCTGCCCTTTCCACTATCAGCTTCCTGTTCTTTGAGGAAACGTTGTGGGCAATCTCTGCGCAGTGAGTCCTAGAAAGAAAGAATAAAACTGTTTAGGTCTAACACAATCAATAAATAACCAGGTCCTCACGGAACATAATTTTGAATGCATGTTTCAGCTTTATGACTCTGAAATCAAAAGTATTTGAGCAACATCCACCACCAGTGAATCAGACACTTTATTGGACACATGATTATCTTATTGAAACCCCATGATTTCATGAGAAGGTTAATCCTGTTATAGGGCAACAGCTAATGCAAATTTGGAAACAACAAACCACTAGAACAAACTCTAGAACTCGTCAGGCCACATTAAAACACAGATGTTTGTGCAATGTAACAAATACAAAAGGTAATGTCCATATAAAATGTAAAAATGCAATTGTCTGCTCTGCAAAAGTATCATTCATACACTAAGGGTGAGCAATTCAACCATATTCATATTAAAATTAATTAATCTTGGGAAATACATTTGCAGACAAGTCTACACACATTCACACAATAAACAGGCACTTTTCCTCTTAACGACCAATGCTGCTATTCCCGTTTATTATACAGCTTTAACATTTTTTAGGGCTGTGTTAACGATTACCTTCCAATTCATCGTTGGATAGCAAATAAATCTTTTACAAAATTTGAACCAGGTGACTGTAGAAATGACCCACTTAAGGACTTCTGGCTAGGGTATATTTATAGATGCAAAATGTATATATTTTAGTAGTTTTTGCTGAATTACTGCAGAGTCAAAAACACTCCAATTAACCATTATCAATACTA
>JAVQKC010081362.1:0-14966 GCA_036025475.1 Philypnodon macrostomus | reverse complement strand
TTCTCCAGTCAGTGGGTAAGAAAACCTTACAGAATATATGAATAAACTAAATTAATCGAAGTAGACCTCAAAATAATATGTATTGTGTAACTGCAGGGATGGCGGGTCTGTCGGGGGCTGCTTCAGCAGCTTTGGCCAGTGCTGGAGGGGCTGTGGGTTTTCTGGCATCAAAAATTGTACCAAAATAATAATACAAAAATTAAATAAAGTATTACAAAACCTGCCTGAGTGCTGCCTTTGATTAACATATTACATATAGTACATAATACAAATATATATTTCAAATCAACTGCCATGAACAATCTTTAGCTGTGTATATGTTTATGATTCTGTTGGGAAGTCTTTACAGGATGTGTCATGTGCTCAGAGTTTGTCTGATGTTTGTCTGATGTTTGTCTGATTGCTGGTCTGTTGTGTTTCTATTGTTTAATTTTACTTTTTACTAAATGTATGAACTTTTCGAATGTCTTGTAAATATGTATATTTTACTCTTCTTGTTTTAGATCTGTCTAGTCACTGCAGATGAAAAATAGTCTTTTGGCTAACTGGCATATTGACAGAAATGTTTGTTAATATGCACTGCCCCTGTGATAAATGCATAACTCATCTAACACATGGTTAAGTTATTGTTTATGTTATTAGACGATTTGTTTTTTTTTATGTTTTTGTGAAAAGATGTAATTCTATATTTTTTATTTGAAAATGTCACTAAACATTTTAAGACCTTTGTTTAAAAAAAAGACATTATATTTTACATTTACATTTTAAAAGTTACTCAATACTTTAGTTTTTAGTTCAAATTCATATTTACTGTTACTTTTACTGTTGTTTTTAGGATGACTTCTTTTTACTTCTGCTTCTAATATTATTTTGAACTAACAATACTCTTACTTGATAAATAATCATACTGTCTACATTTAAGCAAAGAGAGAGGTCCTAACTTCACCTGTAACCATTTCAAGTTTACCAAAACAAACTGACATTTATCAAAATATTATGCTTTTGTCGATGTATAACTTGGAACGTATACAAAGTACAATATGCAATCAGTTAACAGGAATATCAAAGTTTGGTTTTAATCCAAAACACTACATTTTGCATAAATATTTTTTTCTCTTAAATTGATTCCACATTTGAGAAAGTGCTTTTCACAAGAACATACAGACAAGACAGTTCACCTGAAATAACACATAGTTCAGCAACAGTTCAGTGTTAAAATACATTTAAATACAAAATATACATTGACGTTTACCGTTGCACAGCCCAACAACATGCAAGACAGGCAGAATAAATAACAAAAGGCACCAGTTCCAAAACAAGACAACTCATAATGTGAAGAGAACCCAACATTTAATTGCTTTTTTCACATTAAATAATATAAAAAATACTCTAATATATTTTTAAGAATCTGCATTTTTATATGGCAATGATTTAGACTCTTATACCACAGCCACTCCAAAATATACTCTTTAAATTTATTGAATTTATTAATAAGAATATGTTACTAGTTTGAACACCTCTTTCTGTTAAGGCACTCTATAAAGGCTTCATTAGCAGTAGACTACAATGATTAATTGTTTAATCATTAAATCATTAATTGTTTAATCATTAAATAAATACATTTTCTTATTAATAATAAGAAAATTATTATTCGAGAGGAGTCAGCTGAGGTGGCTCGGGCATCTGTTTCGGATGCCCCCTGGACGCCTGTTTCAGGCAGGTCCCACCGGAAGGAGGACCCGGGGAAGACCCAGGACACGCTGGAGGGATTATGTCTCTTTGCTGGCCTGGGAACGCCTCGGGATTCCTCCGGAAGAGCTGGAGGAAGTGTCCGGGGAGTGGGAAGTCTGGGTATCCCTGCTTAGACTGCTGCCTCCGCTGCCTCCGTGACCCGGCCCCGGATAAACGGAAGAAGATGGATGGATGGATGGATGGATAAATATTGAGTTTACAATAAAAATGAATGAATACACAGCTCAAATGTATAATGCTAATTTTGCGTTTTTCATTTCTTGACAACTTTCTGTGCAATCCCGTAGGGAACATGACAGGCCACAGTCCCCAGCTCGGCAGCGCCCTCTACATGAAACATTTGGTCATCAAAAAAAATGTGCGGCCTTATCTTCTCCAACATGGGACCCTTCGGTGCCCCAGCCATAAAGAGCGCCTCGTCTATCTCTAGTCCCCACGAGCGCAGTGTTTTGAGCGCCCTGGCTCCTGAACTAGCAGCACTGCGTGCAGTCACCAGGTACGTTCTGATTGGACAGTCCATTCTCTGGCCTTTGTCATAGAACTTCTTTTGCAGTTTTCCCAGTGCCTCCAGAAAGCCCTTCAGTGGACCCTACAGGCATAATTGATTAGATTAGATATTATTCTTTGTTTATTTATCTTCTTCCACTATATTGTTGTTAGTGGTTAGGTAACTTAATCAACTTAATGTGTGTTTGGTCATGGTCATGGTGCAGAATGGCAGTGAGCCCCAGGGCAGTTGTGGCTACACTAGTGGCTTACCAGTGAATGAATAATGCAATGTAAAGTGCTTTGTGTAACTATAAAGGAGCTATATATATATCCAATGCAAACACAATGTATGGTTTTATACATTACATGATCTAGAGGCCTGTTCTCGTGTTCCTTCTCGTGCTCAAAGAACTTGTCCAGACCGTGGGCTTTGTAGATGCGCTCTGATTCATCAGAGAAGAGGACGGCATCACCATCGAAAGCAACACGTAACTGGGAGTCTGACACTTCAGTTATCTTCTCTGGGGCAAACATTGTGGCTGCAGCTATACCTGGCCAAGACAAATATTACTGTCAACGCTGATTCATATGAAACAGTTCTTGGTACATACCTTCTTCCAGAGCTTCTCGAACCTTGCCCGAATCCGCAGACAGATACAGGTTAGTGTGGTAGGCCTTTAAGTATCCAATTGGGCTGTTTCCTCCAGTCATACAGAAACGCTCAATCAATAACTCTGCAGATAGAAACAATAACAAGTATTTCAGGACAATGTGGTATTTATATCAATTACAGAGCTAGAGGTGTCTATGCAGTTCAAGTTGGTTGGTCATACATTCACACGCTGGCCAGTTTATTAGGAATGCCTTGATAATAGCAGGCTGGACCCTTTCTAAACTGTGACTCAATCCTGTGCTGGAAACATCATTTCAGATGTTTCTGTAATGTATTTAACATATTAGCATTATGCAGGTCCTGTGAAATTGTTGGCTATATGCATAATGAAGTATCCATCCAGCCACAAGATGCTCTTTGTCTCATTGTGGACCCCAATTTGATCTTTTGGTATTATTTACAGGATTATGGTACTTTTATTTTTATTTTAATGCAAGATGGTCCAGGGTTTGAGGCACCGGGGCCTTTCTGTGTGGAGTTTGCACGTTTCTCCCCGTGTCTGGGTGGCTTTCCTCCGGGTACTTCGGTTTCCCCCATCAACCCAAAACATGCACATTAGGTTAATCCTCCAGCTAGGTACATCCTGACCAAGATTCTGGCTTAAGATCTGGAGATGAGTCCCCGGGCACTGCACTGTGGCTGCCCGCTGATCTCGACAGGTTGCCCCAGTGGCATTGAGGGATTGGTCAAATGCAGAGGACACATTTCCTTACTGGGACAATAAAGTGTAACCTGACCTATATCCCTCTGTGTAACCCACATTTGGATGGTGTGGGCAGTCACTTAACTAGCCTTTGTTCTTATTCTGATGGTCTCTGAACAGTCTTTTTGAACAGCTGGTAAGTCTAAATAAATTGAGCAGCTTTCATGTGACTGGACAGTGGTTGAAAAGGTATACAAGAATATTAACCATGTGCTGGATATGGGTTAGGATCAGACATTCTTCAATAGCTACTCCTTTACCTTCATCAGGAGCAAGACATTAAAATGCGTGATTTGTTCATTGGGCTGTACAGATACTTCATCATTAACTTTTATCTTTTTATTTAAGCCAATAATTACAGTGTTCTGAGTGGACTTTGAAGATGCCTTTAAGCGTGACATGAGGAAGGAAACCAGGTCATGAGTCAGCTGCAGTGTGGGAATAAACAGAAGCAGCTGTGAACAGAACATGTGTCTGAAGGGTAAGTTCAAACATGTCTATTCTAAAACTGTACTTAAACATATCAAATGTTACATGTTATGGACCTAATGTGAGGATATATGGTTACATTTTCATAGCAAGTCTGGACTGGTCTACTTTAAACTCCACATTATGTAACAATTGAATAAAAAAGTGAAATAGCTCCAGCATTATTGAAATACATGATAACCCCAAAGTCAGTTTCATTGTTCCCTGAAATGGACGAATAATAATATTTTTTAAAACATAATGCCTTAGAAGCTCTCAATACACTCAAAACAGAAGCAAATATACTAAACTATTTGCCTTATATTTACTTACAATATATGGGGGAAAAATTGCATTTAGCACTTTTTTTCTTATAAATTAGATCCAGGAAAAATGTCTGTAGTGGGTGAAGAATAATTCTTTAACACTACACTCATTTGATCTAGAAAAGAATTAAATCTGTACCAATGATATGCTAAACAAACTGTTGCCACAAGGGGTCAGTAATAAAAAATATGGTTGTGCAGTCTTTGCTGTTGTCAGATATTCAAGGATATTATATATTGTCATTGCAAGATTGTCTTTGAGACTAATATTACTATTGTAAGCAAAAGTCATTTCTATCTCTATTATTCTATCATATCTATCTCTGTTATACTACACTCTGCTCTTGCAAAAAATGAAATGAATGTCGACATAGACAACTAACTAATACTGCATAGACTTAATGTACAATGAAAAACTACCAGGATCATATATATTTCATTGCATGTGTGGCAGAGCAGAGAGATTAGCGATGAGGATAGCCATAATAAAGCATGACTGAACATCCAATCAGTAATTCTCATTGAACACATAATGTATCTCCAGATGCAAGCGGCGCTCACTTGTGACTTACGATGATGGTTGATGGTGTTGATAAGTCGCAGGCCAACATAAGCGTGATTATTTGTCATGAGCACCACATCAAAGAGCTCCTCGCCGTCAGGGTACAGTTCTCTTAGCTGAGCGTTCACCGCTTCCAGAGCCTGCCAACATACATACAATATTAGGAATTCAAATGATAACAGTGTGTATGCCTTTAGGTTTGTGTGTTTTTCTTCTTGAAGAGTATGACCTTCACAAAGCAGAAGGCAGGTCCCGGGCTAAACGGCTCTGCTTCGTGCTCCACTTGATATGTGATGTATTCCTCCAAGCCCCGCTCCTCAAAAATATGCTGTTCCTTCTCCATGTTAAACAGCACGCGAGAGGACACTGCGATTGTGATGGCATTCCCCGACTTGGGCTGCAATGGTAAATAGCTTTTTATTTTAATAATGTATGAATGAGGTAAGCATATTTCAGTGACTGCAGCACTGTCCGAGTTGTGTTTCATCTGATACATTTTTAAATGTGCTTTTTTTGAGAGGGGCCCCACATGAAGCTACCACCCCTAGCTCCCTAAAGCCTCTGTCGCTACCCCTGCTCCAGCCGCTCTGGTCGAGTCAGACAATCACACAGCTACTTCCTCATCTCTACACTGGGCTGTTTAGGGACTGCAGACTGAATTTTCAAAACTTTAGACAGGACTTCTAGACGACTGAATTCTGTTGTTTTTGTGAAACTACAGCACATATATTGTGAGTATAACACGGTTGAAGACAGCGGGTCACGTACATAGCTTACACATAGCGCCTATTCTTTTCAACACATACTGAATCAGATATATCTCTGCAAATATAAGACCATTTTTCATTAAATAAAAACGTGTGTGTTTACGAGCTGAACACTGTCAATACTGTCAATATGTTTTTGTAATTTATGTGATTCTCCACGCTTGTGTCTGCTGCTCACTCTCTGACTGCAGGCTGCAGTTTCTCCCTCCTGCTCTGTCAAACAGAGGAGGATGTCAGCCAAAACAGTACAGTGATTAATCTGTGTTAATTTATCAATAACGCGTGAATATTTTTTGATTAATCGCATGCATTAACGCGTTGACGCTGACAGCCCTGGATAATGCGGCATGAGTTTGTCAGAAGAAGCATCTAAATCTAGTGAGGCTGTGTTTCAAAAGTTGAAGGCCAGGTTCATTCTTCACATTTCATCAGAGTGTGTAGACTTCTGTGTTTCTGTTTAAATGCATTGATGCACTACCAGTATCCAGTTCATTTAAAAAGCTAGCATTTAGGGATAGGTCTAGCTCTTCAGTTTATTAAATATGCATGTGTGCTGCACAGAGATACACTATTTGTCTCACAGAGGTTTAAGCCAAATGTATTGTGATCCTTCCCCTCAGTGTAAGGCATAGTCAAGACATCCTTATAAATGTAATCAGATCTGTCTATGCTATTATCACTCTTAACACTAGTATGCATATGGGATTACACCCCAACGGATTTCATGTCATTTTAATAGAATGACTTACTTTTTAAACTTGATAAAAGCATCTTGTCTTATTTGAATACACTCTGAATTGTGCTCCCTATCTGGCTACAAGCTATAGTTACAGAAATGCTAGTATGCTATAACAACATGACATGCTAGCTCTAACTACACAAATGCATGTTACAGTGCAGTACTTACCGGTTGTGGTTTTCTGGTTGGAGTGGTGGGCTTCATAACCATCCTAGCATCCTGCTGCGGTCCTCGGCCTCTGATGCCATTTGCACTAGAGTCACTCACGGCTAGAGTTTGCCCGCTGCTCATCTTACTCCCGCACTACCTCCCCCGCTCTGACAGGACCACACACCCTGGGATGGCTCTATCCTCTGGCTCTCCTCACTATTTCAAGTCGTGCACTGGGGAGAGGGCTGCAGCTCAAGATAGATGAACAAATGATGCTGCAGTAAAAACAGGTGGGTTTATCCTCCCACTCCTCTTACTGTGCGGTCTTATGTCATGCTCTGTGCTGGGACTTAAAGCCATTTTGATCCTCCCCCTTTTAACCCTTTCAATTCCCTGGAGTTGCAGCTGAGTGGGCCTAAGTGATTTAGTGGTGTGTGCTGTGGTGGATGCGGTGTATTGAGCGAAACTACTATACGGAGGAAATTGCGATGCTTTCAAAATCATTACGGTTTGTGTTTGTGTTGTCTTACTATAAGCAAAGTAAGCAAGAAATGGTTTTTATATAGTGTGGATCTGGAGCACCGTCTGTATCCAGACAATTACACCGAGTTTAGCTGGTGTAACTCGACAAATGTAATCTCAACAATCAAGTACTTCTTGGATTAGAATGAAGAGACAGAAAGATGTGAGCAGTCGCTGATATGTAAGCCTGTGTGTGGCATTTTTATAATAGCCTTTACTGTCCATTAGAACACTATAATTTAGGCACAAAAAATAATCTAGAATATTCATCATTCTGGGACTCTGTGAGTCATAAAAACATGAATCAACCAATCATAGACCTTGGGGGTAAGTCTATGATTGGTTGATTGAGGCACAGCTTCAACTGTTATTGGTTTAGCTGCGAAAATCAGCCCTGTTGTGAACATTAGCTCTGGTGCTAACTAGTTGTACAATGACTGAGAAAGAAAACTGAAGCAAAAGAAATACTGTTTTCAAAGTCTATGAAGAGGAGAAGGAGAAAAGAATTATACTAAAGTCATTCTTTGTAGATTTTTGTTATATTTAGGGATGGTGATGGTTAGCATTGATGCTAACAGTGCTCTTTGGGTGCTAATAGTTACACTAATGGTACTGTTATGTTCAAGGCTACTTTATTGTTGAGTGTGACATTGACAGACACTAGTTTCTGAAATGTTTCAAACAACCTCTCAATTACCTTTAAGGCAACGTGTGGTGAAATTACATTGTAAAATAATTCAACTGCAGATTTTTACAGTTTACTTTATTTGCCCAGTTTATGCCAAAATGTAATGCATCATATCAGATTTCGTTTGCCACAAGTAGTCATTGCAGTTCCTCCAGGAAGACCAACAAATAGCAAGGCAGTAATGTTATTACTTCAATGCATTTTTACTGATACTACTGTATTTTCTCATTGTCCTGATTGCGCCCCAGTTAAGCCAGGTCTATCATGTGTCATCTACTGCCAGGTTTATTATTTATTTTTGTGTGTACAACGCTGCAGGATCTTTCCATGGATAGAATTACACACCAGCAATCCCAGTTACCAAGCAACGGAGAGAGAGAGAGAGTAGCCGGGACACTGCATCTCAAACCGGATTGGCCGTGGGGACAAGGCACTGCACGCCATGGCCTGCCCCTCTCCGAATGCGGCATCAATCAAAAGCAGCCAGGTGATGCGGAGATGAAAGTGTGTCTTTGAAAGTAGTAAATGGATTTCAAGCAATTAGAACTAGTGTTTTATGTCTGCTAACAGGAAATTGGGCTGATTTCTAGGAAGTGGATGCACTTCAGAGGTTTAGTTTGGGCCTGCACCATCGATCAATGAGAGCCACAGGCAGATGGCAACATTGGACCCAATACAGATACTTCTATGAGCAATAGTAAGGTATCAAACCCCACTCCACACAGCCAGCCTCTCACTTTATGTCTACAGAGTTTTATTAAGCCATTATAAACACATTAAGAAAATGGGTGCTTGTGGATGCAAAGCGATTGTGATTGTGTCTGCCTACGACCACTCCCTCTTCCGGCTCCTGACGCAAAGAGCTTTTATCGATTAAGTGGGGTCAGATGCTCAAGGATATGTCTGCATTGGGCTGGAACAAGTGACTGGATCTTAGCACATTGAGTATATTCTTGTGGTTAAACATCATGTGCTTAGAGATCAGATAAATCAGTTGAAAGTTACATAGCTCAGCCTGGTCTAAAATGCAGAAATAGTTATATACATTTAAGATGCTACGGGTTATTTTCCTGCCAGTCCCAAGTCTGGATAAATAAAGTCAGAGAGGGCATCCACCAAATTAAGTAATATGCATTTGAAGTGGTGAAGCTGGAAAGTTCAAGCCACAATTTGACGTAAAATGAAATCATTCACAATTGTAAATTCCAGCTAATATATATTTCCCTTCAGAGGTTTCCAACTGGTGCAAAATGTAATATAGTAGTAACCATACAGTCAGAGCCTTATATTATATTGTGGTGTACCCTGTTATTTTCTGAAGAAGACCTTGTATCTACATTTAGCACTATTTGAGGCGTTTAGTCCTGGTGATTCTCAATAGGTGGGTCAGGAGCCCAGTGGTCAAATATAGTTTCAATAATCAGCATTTTGTTTGTTTTAATTACGTAAATGAATGTAATACATATACCATAAGGTTGTATTACATTTTTACTTTGATTCACGATGTTACGAAATAAAGGTCAAGGATAAAAACTAGTTGAAAATAAATTATACTCTATTTGACCTCTCTGCATTTCTTGGGTGCCTCCACTAGAGAGCAGTAGAGTATAAGCCGGTGCCTTGCCTTTTCCTTGTGCCTTGATTACCTGCAGGTTCTTTCTTTCCTATGTGCCTCCAAGACAAAGAGGATGTGAAAGAGAAACAGTTGAAAAGAGGAAGCTTTTGAGAAACCACTGTATTATATATCATTATGAACACAGGGGGCTTTAAATTGCAAATGGCATGTGTTTTCCCCAGAACAATAATAGTATTAAACTTGTGACTATATTAACATAACTAAACAATACTGATGTACTGTCCTGTATGTACAGCATATATAGTGGACTTGCAAGTGTCATCTTGGTGTTACAGAGCACACAGTAAAATATAATTGCATAAATTGAAATTAACATTGTATTACTGTGAGATATATTTACAAATATATACTAACTAAACTAAAATAACATAAACCAATACTAACCACGGTGTAAGAATACAATAGATATTGATGTAGAAACAACATTGGGCTAAATACCCGGACAACATTAGGTCAAACCAGGACTGAACAAAACCAGGACTGAAAGTTCAAGTCAACCCTGTATGTAAACAAAGCAGCACTGAATTTTCCTATTGTAATTGAAATGGTATCGACATTAAGTTGTAAAAATGTCATTGTCTGTAACATAAGCAGATGAACACATGTGTGACCTCTTGTCCCACAGTTGTCTTTGTGTTCTCTCTAGGCTGAGGCTCTGAGGGGGTTAACAGGACATGGAGACAGTTGGACCGCACCCACAGAGCTGATTTGAATAACGCCGGTCTTTTGGCGCGAGGTTCTTTAAGAGGAAGGCAGTCTTTTCTTTTTTTTTTGCCGCTGTCCCTCCCCCATCTACTAATCTCCTCCCCCTTCGCGCCCTGGTATGGCGGGAAAACTCTCCCAGACAGACTGCAATAATGTAAGTCACTTCAACTCAAGCACACCTCGTGCTATAGCTACCTGCAGTCTGTCAGTTACCATGGAAACCGGTCCAAGAACTAAAGGTAAAGCAAGTGGAGAAAAAAAAGAAAGGAGCAGAGGACGTAAAGTGTGGTACAGACTATGGGAGGAGACAAAAGAAGCAGACGGGAGTGAACAAAGAAGGGTTGCAGTCTGGACTACCCCCCACCCATGTCCTGTCCCGACTCGGCCCCACCCCCAACACACACACACACACACATGCCAGGAGGCTAAACTCAAGGAGGATGGCCATAATAACCTCAATCAGCCCTTCAAAGCCACCACTCACTTGACACCGCCAGGTTTAGGGTGCTATAAACACATTCCTCTTTTGATGAATAAGTCAAATTACTCACACAAGATAGAGGAACATTCCTTTTTCTGCATTACTGAAGGTCTAGAAGGAGTAAACCAGCACTAAACTAGGTCCAAACTACAAGACAAAGCCAGCTCTAAACCAGGACAAAGATAGGACTAAACCAAGACAATACTAAACTAGGACTAAAACAAGTCTTTGATCTGTCTAAATCAGGACCAATGTAGGACTAAGTCAGTTCCGCACAGTCACATAATATAAGTGAACTTTCTTCTTGTTTGTTTGCTGAGTGTAGAATTCATCACATCAAACAGTAGAGAAAGGTCATCTGCTCCATCAGCACAGATGCACTCCAGTGACATAATTTGATTTGTTCAAAGAGGCCACCCTCTTTCCGAGACTTTAATGTAAGTGGGTGGCAGCTGACGACATCATTTTGTCAGGGGGCAAAAAGAAAAAAAAGTTACCCACCATGGAGAAAAATGAGTAACAGCTCGTCTCACTTCCTGCCCAATACACAAACAGGAAGTTGGAGCTATACTTGCGTGTTACGTTGACTATTGCGGGAAGTAAGAATGAGGGCACTGATTGTTACGTAAGGCCAGCAGTGGTCACTCACAGCTGTTGCATTCAATCTCCCAGTAAAAATGGGAAACTGCTTTATTGCATCAGGTCTAAAATAGGAATAATATACCAGGACCAAAGGAAAACTAAACAAAGACTGAACTAGGATTAAACCAGGTCTAAATCAGGTCTAAACCCAGCCTTAACCAAAACTAATCTAGGTTTAGATTAAGTCTAAACCAGCAATATAAACCAGCTCTGAACTATGCCAGAACATGGACCAAAGTAAAAACTAAACCAAAACTGAACTGGGCTAACTCAGGTCCAAACCCAGATTTAACCAAAACTAATCTAGGTCTAAACAAGGACTAATCTATGTCTAAACAAGGACCAATCTAGGTCTAAACAAGGACTAATCTAGGTCTAAACAAGGACTAATATAGGTCTAAACAAGGACTATTCTAGATCTAAACAAGGACTAATCTAGGTCTAAACAAGGACTAATATAGGTCTAAACAAGGACCAATCTAGATCTAAACAAGGACCAATCTAGGTCTAAACAAGGACCAATCTAGGTCTAAACAAGGACCAATCTAGGTCTAAACAAGGACCAATCTAGGTCTAAACAAGGACCAATCTAGGTCTAAACAAAGAAAAATATAGGTCTAAACAAGGACTATTCTAGATCTAAACAAGGACTAACAAGGACTATTCTAGATCTAAACCAGGACTAATCTAGGTCTAAACAAGGATTAATATAGGCCTAAACAAGGACCAATCTAGGTCTAAACAAGGACTAATATAGGTCTAAACAAGGACTAATATAGGTCTAAACAAGGACTATTCTAGTTTTAAACAAGGACTAATATAGGTCTAAACAAGGACTAATATAGGTCTAAACAAGGACTAATATAGGTCTAGAGAAGGACTAATCTAGGTCTAATTGAAGTCTAAACCAGCAATATAACCCTGTCCATAGCCGTGCCAAAATATGAACTAAGCAATAGTTCTTGCATCAAATTCAAGCAAAACAGAAAAAAAATCAAGACTTGAACTGCCAACTCTGTCGAAATAGTACTACGGTTAAGAACCACAGATTTTAGATATATCTCAATATACATTCTTTCACAATGTCGTAATTGGCTGCTAAATTGGCTTTTGATGTGTCTGCGATATTGGGGGGGAGGGGGGTTCAGATTAGTGGAGCTTTGACCAAGCAGGAGACAAAGAGCAGGAGGTGTTTCTGTACTGATCTTAATGGGACGTGGGGGTGTTCTGCAGGGGGCTACAGGCAAGGGGAGGGGGGAGGGGAAACCAAAGGGTACCAGGCAAAAAAAGAGAGGGGGAAGGTTAGGGGCATCGGGAGAAAATTCAAAAGATGCAGCAAGTGTCCCAACTTCTACTAAAGCAACCTCATCCAGAACAATGGAACATCTGCTGGCTGACAGGGGCTGCACTGTTGAGTGAGCCCATTATAGAGTGGGAGCTACTACTGCATTTACTTAACAGGTTCAGACCATGTTCCAGGAATATACAAAGAACTATTAGACTTTGAATTCAATTTTTGTCAATTTGTTAATTCACTTTTGCAAAAATTTTAAAAACCACCCTAAACTTTGCTTGTCAAAATAATTGTGCGGTCAAAGCGAAGAGAAATGAATAAAGTCAAAAGTCAAGTGTTTTACTGTTGTCAACAGTCAAACAGATTGACAGTGGATTGACTCTCAACTGGCCATTTTTTATTTTATTTGATGAAATGCTGGGGCAGATTTTAAAATACATGTTCGACAACGGCCATGGTAGTGAAATAATAATAGAAACAAGACTCAACACACAAACACTCAATTGTCTTATACAATATGGAATACACTCACAGGTCCCACAGTAATGCAGTGTTGTCAAGACTAGACCTACAATCTTCTTAACAAACCTCCTGCTATTTTCTTTACTTTTCCTTTGTCATGTCTTGATAATTGATGGAGAAGGTAAACATTGATGGAATGCAGTCCAGGAGGCCAACCTGAGGCCGAGCCCACTCAAGCAGAACATAGGCCTATATGTGGACAGGTGTGAAGAAGACAATGTAACACCAATGATAACTGATAGAACTCTTTTGACATAATTTTGAATTAGATTTTAGAAACGTAACTAGACCGACCTTTATGGCACATTGATTTTAAAACATTAGTTTGTGTTCATAGCCACAGTGATAATCCAGTAATAGTATCATATAATAGTTATTTATAGATTATTATGTATTGTAGGAGCATTCTTTAATTTCACCCAAATTTGTTTTAACTTTTGTAAGTAGTATATTTTCCCCAATTTTGTACTTTATTCATTCAAATGTGATCCCGTTTTGCCATTGTCCCAACACGGTGTACTTTCTGTCATACGTTGGGTTGGACAGTTCCCGCCACAGACCTTTTGATGGGTTCATTACAATGAGAGCGGCGTGTATGTTTGCACCTAGATGGCAGCGGTGTTTACACTAACGTGATTAGGATTAGCCTCAGATTAGACAAGCCAGTTGAAAGGCCTGCTTCACTGACACAACCTGGCTAGCACTGGATCCACGCTGATGCTACTAACCTGCAATAGTAGGTCCAAATATTTAGGTCCAAATGTGAATGTATGATTTTTCTATGGCAGTTGAAGGCTGATTTATTGTAACTATACTAAACTGTACTATAGTATTAAACCTCCTCTTGACCCACCAGTAATTATGTTTAAACCGTTACTGAAGATGATTCATTCTTCTTTCACTTATTGATGCTACTTTGGGCCTGGCCTTACGTGGGGTACACCCTGGATATTGAACAGTTAGTTAGACAAATTACATTAAAACATTATTTAGTCTTTAAATAAAACTCATGTTCAACCTCTCCGTGACCCTCCATGAGTCCCATCGGACCAGTTGGGATTCACTGCACTAAAACAACACACCCACCAAAAATCAGCCTGAAACTCCTGCTGGATGCTAGGAATGTGTATCTAGTTTCTGCAAAGTTTGCAGAACAGCTGAGTTTTGACACACACTTTCACACCAGTCAGCTGAGGCCAGATGTAGCAAGAGGAGGAGGAACATATACTGCCTGTTCCAATTGAATGGGTGTTACGTAACCGCGGTTCGAGGATGGGGAGGGCGAGACAACAGAGCTTAAAGGGGTGACCTAGATCCGCCAATAGTGAAGATAAGTACCTGTGGTAAGGACATGGTGGGCGGGCTGTGAGGGGGCGCTCTCACACAAGTACTTTGTATGTACTGTATATAAATACTAGGGCGAGTACAGTCTATGTGTCGGTATCAGTTGGTCAAAAGTGGCCACAAGTTCCAGTGACACAACTAGGCAGGAATGTGGGTCAGTAGGCACACAGTCAAAGTGTTGTAATCAGGGAAAGTATTGAAAGGATTGAGTGCCTTTATTTTTTTGTTTGTTTTGGACTTTCTGATTTAGACTTGGTTTAGTCCTGATTTAGACTTGGTTTAGTCCTGATTTAGACTTGGTTTAGTCCTGATTTAGACTTGGTTTAGTCCTGATTTACACTTAGTTTAGTCCTGATTTACACTTGGTTTAGTCCTGATTTACACTTGGTTTAGTCCTGATTTAGACTTGGTTTAGTCCTGATTTAGACTTGGTTTAGTCCTGATTTAGACTTGGTTTAGTCCTGATTTAGACTTGGTTTAGTCCTGATTTACACTTGGTTTAG
>JAVQKC010081359.1:0-10167 GCA_036025475.1 Philypnodon macrostomus | reverse complement strand
TATATATATATATATATATATATATATATAAATAAATTAACTGTAAAACGATAAGAATTCAATTAAAATTTTATTTTAAATTTTAATTAAATTTTTAATATATATATTAAAAATTTAATTGAATTCTTATCGTTTTATTTGATTTAAGCCAGACCTTGTCAGAGCACTTGTTCTCGTGCGTCTTCACCCTTCAGTAATATCTTAAGCCAGGTGTCTCTGAGTGGCTCAAACACAGTCTACTTCAGTCTTCAGCAGAATTGAGTGTCAAAGACATACAACATTAACACTAGCAGTGAAATAAAAGTGTGAACAGTATTTTTATCCCTTTAGCCAACCACTTGACAACCACACACACATTATTTTTTTTTTATGAAGAACAATAATAAATGTGAGTCATGCCCAGATGTATAATTGTATTGGGACAAACAGTCACACAAATGAACCATATTCAACCCTATCTTCAGCCCAACCAAATTCATAGCACTATACATTGAGTGATTATAACGGATTCCACACTAGCCTATTAACATCTAAATGCTAAAAATTACCAATAGGCCCTAAATCTGTGGGGTATAGTCATAGTGGCTAACATTGTTGTTCTCTTTCCAATTAGTCTACCCCCTTCTGAGCTTGGAAAACTGGGATAATAAGGGGCTCTATTCAGTGTATTGGAAATAATTAGGACCAAAAGGTGGGGAATCTTAGCACCCCTGGCAACACAGCAAGAGCCAAAACTAGGCTAGTGTATGTATTATTCACACACTGTACGCTAAAATAAACAACAAGGAAATGAAATACAAGATGCATTTATTCCAATTAGGGCTCTGTGATTAGACTGGAAACCAAGCACACACATATTGCTAATTGGTAAGATTTTTGCATCAGTCTTGTGTAAATTACATATATATTCAATATACTGTATATAAAGTTGCAAATGATTGTTAATGTAAGTGGGATACTGTAAACTTGGTGTGATATCTTTGTTTTAGTATTATGACAATACGTGGGGAAGCGAAACACGTGTAAATAACATGTTTAAGGGGGCTATATGTAAGTGTAATTAATATACGTCAACATATTTTTGTTATGGTTGGACTATCAAAGCAAATGCAATGGCTACATGTGTGTGTGTACATTAGAATTAAAAGTGCTTTTGTAAGTGTGTTATATTTCTAATTGTGTATCTGGAATCTCCATTTTAGTTTAGATCAGAGGTGGGCAAACTTTTTGAGGGGTTTAAAAATGTGCCAAGTGGGCCGGCTGATATTGTATTCTTTGTAAACTCAACCATTTCTTGACAAATGAGACATACAGAGAAAACGCTTGGCCACCCCTGGTTTAGATCTACCTACAAAGAATAGGCATATCCATCTCTGGATTTTGGTAGATAAAGACTAGTTAAAAATGATCATCTTTACCATATTTTATTCTAGGGTTCTCTATCTGTCTAGGGTTTTGTATCTAATTTTTCGTTACATGACCCACTTTGCATTTTTCATTTTATTTCGTCTTTATTTGAAGGGACAGTGTACAGAGACAGTATGCTCACAAAACAGAGATGTACTGCACCAGATTATAGCTAAACAGCTAATTTCCATCTGTAGTCCCTGGGAAACAATAACAAATTATACAGTGTAATTTACATATTCAACAATATAAAACCACAACAATGAACTATGGTAAACCCCAATCATATGTGTTTGAGAATCTCAGATCCTGAACCCTGTTTTTGTTTTAAGCAATTTGAGATACTTCTTGTGTAACTGCTATGCCATAATGTTTTATAGTTTACATTCAGTACCTATCTCTGAGCAAACTATAATTTCCTTGAGACTGTGCTGCTTTTCATATAAACCCCATATGTGAACATACAAGCCCCATAGCTTGCCGTTTGACACACCACTCCATGCACCTGCTTCTGTACATGCACCTGCCTGTGTACACCTGTCAAACCTCCATAGCTCCCCGCGATAATGTGTTGGTTGCCAGCGGGGGACCACGGACCTGTGCTCACTCTCAATCTCCGGCAACCCTGCTGTCAAGAACCACACAGAAATGTTGAAAAGAACAGCAGGTCTAATACACTGAACTGTCAAAATGCTAACAGGCCTGGCACTACAGTATGTTAAACTCCAAAAGGAAGAATTAATCCTATTCCCAGATTAAAAACTCAACATGTTAGACTTTCCCCTGTAGAGTTGATGTCCTTTTCCTCAAGATGCAAATAACATTCTCACCAAAACATCATCTTCAGATAGAGAGATGTGGGAGCTGCTTTAGTAATTGCAGTCAATGTGTTTATATAAAGAAAGTAGTTGGAGCTCTTGGCATTTTAAAATGGGGCAACACATGAAGAATTAAAAAATCTAAAAAAATCTAAAAAATATGTGACCAATAGTAGTCCCTCCTCAGGCCTTTACGCAACATCAAATCAGAATCTTGGGGCTGCCAGACCACTCTAAAGCTCTACTACTATTGCTCAGAGTGGGACTAAAAAATAATCATTATGACAGATGCCTACGTACATGCATTATAGAACACAGCCCAAATAATCCCACACTTTATAACGCATTGTAATAATGTCAAAGTCACAACATTATACAACCACTTTTATTATTTTAAATTGAGATATATACTTTTCAACACACACTATAAAGATTGATTTTGTGTGTACATGCTTGACAAAGTCCATTCACTTTCTTACACAGTTACACCAATCTATTCAAACCACATCTAAGACACATGTCACCCAAATTGGCTAATGTTAACGGCCCATTTGATGTTCATTGAAGTCCAGACTTGTGAATAGAGGCTCAGATGACACTGTGGTTAATTTGGTGCAAGAACTCCCAGTTTGAACAGATTTGGTCATTCTCAGACCAAATGTGCCGTGATAACTCTCCACTCCCTCATTGTGATGTGTAGTGGACCCACCATGTTTATGCTCCCATCTGCTAACACTGCAATCTGCCAAAGTCATCAGACATGCCATTCAGGCTTTTCTCATGGCGTCTAAGTGATAAGACTTGCTGACCTTATTATGGCTAGACTGAAAAAATGCTAAAATAACATTAACACATTCACCAATAAGGCGCAGCATTAGGGCCACTGAAGTGAAAAGCACAATAGCTCTTCATTGTGGCAGAGGGTGAGATAGTATGCAGCAAGTAAACATTTTGTCCTCAAAGCTAATTCGTTGGAAGCAGAAAACAGGATTTCGCAAGGACCGCATTTTGATCGCTAAAAAAAAAAGACGGGAGCATTTCCAAAACTGCCGCTCCTGTGGGGTGTTCAGTACTGGTCAGTATCTGTGAAAAGCACCCAAAGAAGGTACAGTGGTCAATTGGCGACAGTTTAGTTTAGTTTATTCAGACACAAAATACAACTATTTATCACAGTCACATACTGTACACAAGCTATCAGTTGGTCATTGTGTCTGACAGGCATAGGCTCAAGCAAAAGCGTATGGATGCCTCTCGTAATAAACAAAATGTAAATCTCAATTAGTAAAAATAATAATAATAATAATAATAATAATAATAATTCACTCACAATTATAACTCTCAAATATAGCACTGTACACAGCTTTCATAATAATGTTTTAACCCTAACTGTTCCACATTCTAACTCCAGCAACAGAAATGAATCTCATTTTGATTTCCTTTTTGGCCTGTAAATGTACATGTATCGCTGAAATCATATTTCCTCTCAGGAATTGAAAAGGACTTCTGTACACAATCTGGAAGTGTTTTTGTTTTGGCCTTGTACATTAATTGCATTATTCTAAAATATACAAGCTCTTTAAATTTAATTATTTTTGAATTTATAAATAATGGATTAGTATGATCGTAAAATCCAGCCTTATTTATGATATGTATCGCTTGTTTTTGCTGCAACACAATCTTATCTAATGTGGTTTTATACAACATTCCAACATTAGGCAGGGGGTGGGGTTATAATGTTTTGCCTACTTGTGTTTCTATTTAACCGCAGTGGTGGTGCAGTGGGTAGATGCTCGCCCTTCAACTGGAGGGTCGGTGGTCCGAGTCCCTGCCCGTGCACACGCTGTCAGGCCCTCCCGTGGACCCACCACCGTGGAAGGTACCATGGTGCAATGTAGATCAGGTGGTGGTCGAAGGCGGGAGTTCCCTGCTTAGACTGCTGCCTCCGCGACCCGGTTTCGGACAAACGGAAGAAAATGGATGGATGGTGTTTCTATTTAACTATAATTGTTGATAGCTCCAACTGTTTATTCCATTGACTTACCAGACAGCAAAGTGTTTCTGATTGCTCAACTATTTACCTAATGAAAGATAAAGCCGGGAGAAGTCTAGTTACAGAAATGAGCAGTTTTGTATCGACTTCTCATTTCACTAAAATATGAGATAAACAAAATTAATAACGATGTATTGATTTTGCCTTTGTGGACGCTCACTGGAGATTTGCGAATGGAAAACATGATGCCGGTTCCTGTAACTATCATCACCAGTGCAACTGTAGCCAATAATTAAAGCTGTAAAATGATTAGTCTAAATTATCACCAGTCAATATTTGCACTTTTATTTTTATACCATATATCCAATGTATTGCCCAGTTTTCTTGATGATTTTTAATTCATCAAAAAACTATGGCACTTATGCATGTATTCACAGATCTGTAGAGATCTATACCAGGAGTCTCCAACCTTTTTGGCCCTGAGAGCTACTTTTACAAAATGAAAGTAGCAGAGAGCTACTCATGTTTGGTAACATTAATCTGAGGCTTAGCTTATTTGAATGTAAAGATAACTCATTTTGTTAACTCTCATCACGGATTTATAAAATGCTGGTGACCAAAGCTCAATATTGCATTAAAACAACTAAAACTGGTTTGCCAGCAGGTAAATCTAAATTGACTAATCATGATTTTGTAAAATTCACAAACCTTTAGGAGAGCTACTGAAAGCTCACAAGCTACTAGACCATGCATGCTATTTATTTACCTGGAGAGAACTACACAATAACAGAAGAATGTAGACTGCAAGACTCTCATTACCACTGCCATCATCTGCCATGCATACAACGTGAAGACAAAACATGCTGGTTATGTTTTTTTGCAGCCATTTCAGCTATTTGTTGGAATCTTTCTGGATCGTGTTACAATGGCCTTGCCTTTTTGCATACAAATAACGCTATTTGTTAAACTCTAAAACTCTGCAAAGCTTTGTTACAACATTTATACCTGAAACCTGAAACCCAATCTAAAAGTTGCATGGCACATTTGGAAATTGAAGTCTTCTTTCTTTTTCCTTGTTAAGCAACTTTCACCAAGGGCACCCTTTGGCTCCACGGTTAAGTGAACTGCTTTTAATTGAATTACCTTAACGCTATACACGTCCGGACTCTGCACAAGCTTCTCAGGAGGACACACCGAAAATGAATTCTAAATCTGTCTGTAGATGAAGCTCTCCTATGGTAATATCATATTTCACTTTAAGTCATTGGGATAATGAGCTTATGCTTAAAGGGAACCACAGTGACACATTGGAAAAGACTTGGGGGAACTCAAGGGATACAACTTCTTAATTCCTGATGTCTTTTATGTCAGAACTTTACTCACAGTCGACTTGGAGGGAAGCAGAAAGAGGTTTAAATGGAACATGAGCAATTTATCACACTCCATATAGTCTGGGGCTAACTGACCCGGGCCAGCTTATGTTGAGAACTGCAGCTTCAGAGGGTCTCGACGGTCCATCTTAGACGGGCACATTCAAAAAGTATGCCATGATCGAGGGAAGCATTCGTAATTTAGTGGAGCTAAAATGCATTTTTGTACCCAGCAATGCTCATATATCAGAACAATTGCTTCTAGTTCTTCTACCCAACCGATTTTAATGACACTGTCAAAATTATTATGAAATGAAGTATTATGAAGTCATGCATCAGTTCACGAAGTCCAATACGATCAAGTCTAACTTTTAAAAATTCAGTGAGCGCAGCAAATACCAATTCTGTAATTTTAAATATTGTGCTCAACAACACATGATGTTAGCAAGAAAGGGATGCAAGGTGACTCCTGACAGACCAGAAGTTGTTGCTTCATTCCTCGGACCAGGTGAGTCCAGTGAGTCTGCAGATCCTCCCTGTGTTACGGTGAGTTCTCGTCGGGTTCTCAGGTACTAAAATACATCTAAGTTTCCCTTTTTATGTATGCGCCTGTGTTAACCCGTGACTTAGTGACTGATGATGAAAGTATTCCATCTTTTGGGTAGGGGTGGGGCAAAATATTGACATGTATCGATATAACAATTTGTATAATTAACGAAAATCAAATCTGGCAGCAGAACTTACATTTATTTTCTTATTTTGAGAAAGTTGACTTATTTGTGAGATCAATTTGAAGTATTGACCGTTCTAATGATAAAAATGAACAATGCTATATTGTAGATTATCGCCTTATTGAGATATTATCGGTATTGTGAGGTTACCTGAGGTTCCCAGCCCTACTTCTGGGGGGCAACAGTGAACTCTGTGGTATCAAATTTCAAGCATTACAGTGACACAGGGCCGAAAAAGGGTGGCTTGCCCCCTCCGGGTTGGTGGAGAAGTCCTGCCTCAAGTGCAGGAGTTCAAGTATCTCGGGGGTCTTGTTCACGAGTGAGGGGAGGATGGACCGTGAGATTGACAGGTGGATCGATGCAGCCGCTGCAGTGATGTGGTCGGTGTACCGGACCGTTGTGATGTGGTCGGTGTACCGGACCGTTGTGGTGATGTGGTCGGTGTACCGGACCATTGTGGTGATGTGGTGGGTGTACCGGACCGTTGTGGTGAAGGAGCTGAGCCAAAAGGAGAAGCTCTTGATTTTCCGTTCATCTACGTTCCTACCCTCACCTATGGTCATGAGCTTTGGGTAATGACCAAAAGGACAAGATCGCAGGTACAAGAGGCTGAAATGAGTTTCCTCTGCAGGGTGGCCGGAGCAGGAGCTCAGAGTAGAGCCGCTACTCCTTCACATCTCAGCTGGCTCCTCTCAGGCATGTCCCACCGGGAGGAGACCCTGGGGAAGACCTAGGACACGCTGGAGGGACTATATCTCTCGGCTGGCCTGGGCCTTGGCATCCCCTCGGAAGAGCTGGATGAAGTGTCTGGGGAGGGTGAAGTGTAGCTGGATGGATGGAAAGACTTAACATATGCCTAGCTTAATTTATCTAGGTAGGACAAGATAAAAACACCATTTCCTAGCTTTACTTTTACTCATAGTTATTTCTCTCCACTTTTGTAGGACAGCAAAATGAATTTAGGTCATAAGTGGCTTTTAAAAGCACATAGTTCTACTTTTTCTCTCGTTCCCAGACGTCCCATTTGTCTTTCAGTGAGTCACTTGTTTCATTTAATGCCAAAGTTTTCATATTTAACTTTTCTAGAAAACTATTCTTTAGAGCTGGTTGGAGGATTCGATGTCTGTATCGAAAGGTTGAGGTTGCAGTGTTTAAAGGGTTTAAAGACATCAGTTGTAAAATACACACAAAACAACAACTCATGAATGCAAAAATGTAAAGTGTAAAGTCCTTACATTTCATCGAGACCCTTTTCATATTCAGTTTAGCACTCAGCGAGAAATGCCATCAACACGAACCCTGGGATCTGAGTGGGTTGTACCTATGTTAATGAAGAGACTTTCTCTATTGGCACTAATGAGGCCAGGATTATCAGAGGGGATTGTTGTGCTTTTGAAATGCTAATTACATTTAGAAGTGAAATTACAGTCTGGTCACATGGCAATAGAGAGATACTAATGTAAAGGAAGAGGTAGGGAAGTAGTCACTGGTCTTATAGGGAAGACCAAATTAGGATATTTAGAAATTGGGTTATCGGAGATTGATTGAAGGGGTCAAAGGTAAAATTAGTAAGGTAAGTAAAAAAAAAAGGAATTCATTTTGACTCATTATTAAATGCTTCTGACACAGTAAAGTAACTTGCAGCAGATAAAGCTCAGTCTGTCACTTGAGTAGCCAGATGCACGTTTGTTAGCAATATAGATTTATTCCATGTTACTCTAGCTTTTTTCTAGCTTCTTCCCACCATCCAGAGACACATAAACAAATGTGTGACTCAAAAAACCTAAAGAAAGAAAATCTGAACGTGAATGGTTGTTTATGTATGTAAGCGTTTATGCTCTAATGTCAATATTTGCTGTCCAAACTATGAAATCCACATGCCTTTTTCATCTCAATATTATGTTGATATTATAAAACATGCATCCTCTTCACATACATCAGTTAAGATTCTTGTCACATCTTAAGCTCATAATGGTAACCTCTGTCATTTTGTTGAACGAATATTGTCCCATGATAAGCAATTGTGAGTTACTTCAGTTGTTTGGAAATGGCTGCCAACTCAATATTACTCAATATTAGTGTTATTATAATGTTAATGTTGTTGTAAGGAAGTGCAGTTATGTCATACATGCTAAAGTAGTCCAGCATCCATTCTACAACAATCATGGCAACAGTAATTCAGATCTCTAGACTGATGTAGGGGGTATAAATGACTTGGGTATATGAAATTCTGCATACCCCTATTTATACTTTTCCCAGTTTTCCATCAAATTGGGGTCAACTGAGAGTCAGTGGAGAAATTGTATGCAGTTTATTACGCCATTTCCAGGCTAAGACGCTTCCAATTTTAGCAAGCCTTAGATGATACAGAAATACCACTACTTCCCAAGTACAGTTGATCGTATATATGTCGTTGTTTGTACCGGCTGCTATGATAATTTCCCATGCTTCCTCTCTTGTAAACATCCCTTGTTTTTCACTGCTTTTCTTTTTCCAAACTCTACTAGCGCCATAAACATATAGGATTTCTACATTCAACTGACAGTTCAATCAATCTGCAGTATTTAGCGTAGAGAAATGCATTCCCCGGGGGCCTGTTCTGTTTGTTCATATACTGTATATAATGTGTGATTGGAAAAAGGGATGCTTACTATTTGCTGGAGCAAAGAAACAGTAAAAAAAAAATAAGGCCACAACACTATTTCAAAGTGGTAGGGTCCTAAAGGTTACAAAAGAGCCTTGTGCCCAGAATCAATTTTGTGCTTTTTGTCTTTGGCATTTGGAGTAAAAATACTATAAAAAAAAAAAGATCTCGATATGGTCAGCGTTTAAAGGCTTACGAAGCTTGTTAGAAAAGAAAGAGGAACTATTGTTTTAGTTTTTTATAGAGGAAATATGTCAAAGATTAAGTGATTTTTATGTGGGAATGGAAAGAGGCACACAGAACAAAGTTAACTTGTTACATTTAGTCAACAGGTTTACATTGTTTACTCGTGGGTTAACAAAGACGATTCAGACTATTTCTTCCTTAGGGATATGGTGTGGTTGTTGGCGGCATGTGAAAGCTATATTTTAGAAATTGATGATCTATAGTGATTCAACCATGTCTACAGCAAAAAAAAACATAATATAGAGGGCAGTTCTGTGGGCAAAAATGCCTTGTTGATACCAGATAAAAACAAATAACAGAAAAATAACAACCACCGGTATATAGGAGGTGGCCATTGTTAGTAATTATATACCTTACTTTTTTATAATGTACACAAATGTTTTAGACCCCTTTTCTGTCTGTAAACGTTGTAAAACAACTAGCGATCAAATATTGCAAAGTATGAATAAACAATGTAGTTTTGGCAATTGATAACATATCAGCTACAGGTAGATTTGTTGCCAGAGCCTGGTTGGAAAAACGCTACATCAATTTCTCCATAGAAAATGCATTGTGGCCTTTTCCCATTCAATGTTTACAAACAGAAAAATGCTCTATGTCAAACATCTTCTGTCTTCAGTCTGTAAGAACATACCCTTAAACAACATTGGAGAAACAATTAAAATGAAGTAGTAGCTGTTGTACGCAACAACAACTTTTATATCTGCAAAATGGCCCCATACGTCTGCCACAAATGACATGGCACCAACGGGCAACTTAATCAGAAATTGTATGATTTTTAAGGGTTTTTATTGTTAACGAGAAATGAAGAAGCCTGCCCCCAAATATGACAAACATGGGAAGGGTCTATTTCCCTTTTTGATGTTTGTGAAGGATGTTTTTTGACAAATTTGGTTAGTAGAAGTAGCAAAACTGATACAGTTCGGCGTCTTTATGATATGTAACTGTGTGTAAAAAAAAA
>JAVQKC010081334.1:0-38183 GCA_036025475.1 Philypnodon macrostomus | reverse complement strand
TCTGACTTCCATGTCTGACCTCCATATTTGACCTCCATATCTGACCTATACATCTGACCTCCATATCTGACCTCAATATTTGACCTCCATATCTGACCTCCATGTCTGACCTCCATGTCTGACTTCCATGTCTGACCTCCATATCTGACCTCCACATCTGACCTCCATGTCTGACTTCCATGTCTGACCTCCATATTTGACCTCCATGTCTGACCTCCATATTTGACCTCCATGTCTGACCTCCATTTCTGACCTCCATATCTAACGTCCATGTCTGACCTCCATATTGCTCCATATTTGACCTCCATGTCTGACCTCCATATCTGACCTCCATGTCTGACCTCCATAAATGACGATGTTAGTGGATTTATTTTCCCTTCAATACTGTTTTTTCAGGTAAAAGACGTTTTCAGAAACGGTTATTTTGTAACTGGACTGGAGGATACAAATGGTCAACCACATTAGCTCTCAGGTAATATTTCGAAACTGATATTTTTCAACGTATGTATTGTTATTGTATTTTAACCTCAGTTTATCTGTCTATCATGTATTTTTGCAGCATTACCCTTGGAGGATTTGGGGCAGACCGTTTCTATCTAGGCCAGTGGAGAGAGGGCTTGGGTAAACTGTTCAGTTTTGGAGGCCTGGGTATTTGGACATTAATAGACGTTCTTCTGATTGGGGTTGGTTATGTGGGGCCAGCTGATGGTTCTCTGTACATCTGAAACATGGTTAGATGCTCTGGCCTTATTCCTCCTCTGATGGCTTCTCCATCTTCCAGACTTAAGATGCTGTGATCTTAGCACGTTTGCCTGCCCAAGCTTGTTGTGCAACACGTCCTCATCCCATCTGCTGTCAGGCAGGAAGCGTTTTGCTCGTCACATCAACGATAACTCTTCCCACACAAGCTTCAGATCAATCTCAATCATTCCCGTCCAGCTTGTGTTATGGTGCTGCAGATGGAGTTGTGCAGGAAGAGTAAAAGATGCTTATGTGAGTCTAGTAGGTTGGAGGTAATTTGTATCCTCTCACACTGGGATATAGATCGGTTGGGTTTCCTGAGAGGCAAGTTTGCTCTTCAAGGCCAAGTGTTTTTTCCCTCATTTCTAGATAAATCCGTTGATGGGGGGTCAAACTGTATCCATGGTTACGGAGAATGGTTGTTTATGCAGGACATAATGGAAAAGTAGTTTAATGTTCCTAATGGGATTTCTTCAATACATTTTCCTGACAGTAGATGGACATTTTCTGTGTAAGTTGAAGCAGATTCTTTGTCATTACTGTAAGAACATGGCTCTAAACTTTAAAGGAAGGATTATGGTTGTAGCATCTTACAGCTTTTAGGTTTGTTTGTATGCTGTAGCTGTATCAGTATGAAATGAGACATTGTTTTCTCATTGAACCATTTTCATTATGTTTTTTTATTGAGTAATCCATCCATTTTCAGATGATTACTCACTGGCTGTTCTCTTGTGTAAGTTTTTATTGCTGTAATTATACCATTTTAAATTATACAAATAAACAAATCAAATACTGTATTTTCTACATTATACTATTACTATGGTATTTTTAAAATCTTCAAAGTTTAGAATATGGCTTGATATTTTTTCATTTCTGGGCTATATACTCAGCCCCTGGATTGAGCAAGAAGCATGCTTCTTGTTTGAGTACTACTGTCTTCTCGTTATAAGCTGAGGTCATTTTCACAGATGTCTGTGTATTTTCTCACATTAAACAGTGTTACCAGGATACGATTTCTTTCTAGCATGTGACATAAATGAACAGACAAAATCCCATCACAAGTATATTTCGCTGCAGAACTATAGCCTAAATATTTAATGTAGCTCTATTTAATCTGCTAAAAGAGAAAGGCATATCCTAATTGTACTCTTGTGCTTTTATGTCTAGTCTTTTCTATTGGCTCCTGAGATACAGTGGTTATACTTCTCCCTAATTGTACTCTGTCATAGTTGTCTGTCTGCTCACAGTCATTACACTGTCTCCCACGGACAGATGCAAGTGTTTGTCACACTTTTCAGGTTAAAGGTTAATGCCACTGCTCACTTACATGAAGACTGTTGCTCTTTTGCCAGGCAAAAGTCATACCGAAAACCCAACGGAATTATTTCAATGCAAGCATTTTGTCTAGTTGCATTAGGTGGTGGTTTAAAAGCACACAGTAGGGTAAATACTAATAAATACTATTTATATAAACGGAAAAGTAGAATGTGAGTAAAATTGCTTGCTCACTGTTAGCTCATAATATTACTTTTGTTTTTTGAGATATCTTACATTTACATTGCTCAAATAATGAAAAAACTACATTATAAACAACTGCTCGTGAACATATGGAAGCAAGTAGCATATGAACCGTGACATATGGGCATACAGTATAATGTTTTTATTACCCCATAACTTCACAGGCATAAAGCTATACCGTGTAATGCCCCATTTTGTATAGCTTTTACTCACAGCTACAAAATAAAAAAATCCTATTTAACTAGCTAAATCATTATTACTGATAATAGCTAGGCAAATAATCTTTCCTTTTGATATACCCTTTTGCTTTTAGCATGAAACCACCCTAAACGGTAATATTTAAAATAATTATTTCATTGTGCAGCTTTAACAAACTACAAGAATCAGTGGTAATTTAGAGTTGAGCCGATTATTGTCAGAGTATCACGACCGCCTGCTTTTGAACACATAATTATGCAAAGAGGACAGCGGACAACAGCACTTACACGATCCAATTTAGTGCCTTCAAAGCTCTGTACATTTCAAAGCATTTTTCTAACCTAGCTAAACTCTTAGCTAAGCACATTTTCGTCACATTTGGATGGTTGCTAAGGAGCATCCGAGGCAGTGTCATTAATTACTGTATCTATTAAAGCTGTTCACCTCTCCAGGATACCAAGTATGTGCTGCCGCTTATAACACAGTGAATCAGTAAATAATTAGGTAAGATTTCTTCCTGCAATTACTGATGGATATGTGCAAGCTTACTGGTGGACACAATGAAGGGTAGCTTTCACTGGGAAATATGAAAAATGTCAAATATACACCTTAAAGTGTATGTATTTATAACATTTAATCAACCTGCACTATAGATGTATATTGTCAATTAAAACCTCAAGGCAAAATGTGTCTCTCACAAACTTTATTTATTGCCCCCAAAAACACAGTGAAATTTTATGTTTTACAGGTTTTTTTAGTAACATAGAGGCCAATAACTCGAAGACTAAATACAGTAGTCAGATAGGGGTATCCAAAATTCCCAATGAAGTTTATTTTTCCTCTATTATGTCCAACAATTTTAAACCTGGCTCTATCCTTCATTGAGTTTTTTATCCAGGAAAGTGTGCAATTTTCAGGTCATTTTTACACAAAACGCCTCATTTCTACATGAAAACAAGAAATGTCAGAACTATCATCTCTCTGGAGTCTGCATTTCCCTCCTTTGGGGTCTTGCGCTGTACTCAGGCTTCCTCCCACCATCCTGTGTTAGGAATAATTGTGATTCGGTGGTCTAAATTGTGTCAGCCCTGCAACTACCTGGCCACTGTCTAGGGCGGTGTACCCCACTTAAGGTCCATAGTTGCTGGGATAGGCTCCATTCACCAGATAGTCCAGATATCTTGGTTTTCAAGTAGAATGTTTACTTTGGATATGAACCGTGTTATCCGTGATCTACACGTGTGCCAAAACTCCCTGCAAACTAAAAGTCACGGGACACAGCAGCTAAGAGAGAACACATTGAACACACCAGACACTTACAGTCTGAACTAGCAATCATAGGTACAACGTGAACGCTTCGGTTCCTGGTCTACTCTCAATGGACAGTAAATGGAGCTTTTTACCCATTATCAAAATGTGATACCATCAGCCAGAAACTGACACAAATGCACCAACACAGGGGAAGTGCAAGTGTTGATGCATTTTTTTGCAGAACACAAGCCGTTTTCAAAGGCTTGTGAAGTGAATAGAAGGGGCTTTGAGAGAAATGTGAAAAATATGAGCATTGTGCCACAAGAGGCTTTTAAGCAACACTAACCAAACCAAAACCTACATGTTCCCAAATCAAAAGGAAAAAAAGCTATTGGAATTGTTTGAAAGATCAAGTGTTCTGTGGGGTTCAGGATTTAAAAGGATGTAACAAAGGCTGCATGATATTACAAAAAAGATGGTGATAGTAAAAACAATGACAATATGTAAATGCTTGTAATATTTAAGGCTTTATAAACTAATTCAATTCAAATTTATACAAAAAAAAAAAAGAAAAATATATTTAAAAAAGCTAGGGCTATATACAGTATATACACATTTATTTTAATTTAACCAGTTCTAAACCAGAACTAATCCTGGTCTACATTAGTCAAGTCAAGTCAAATTCATTTATATAGCACATTATATCACAACTTCGGTTGACCAAAGTGCTGTACAGAAGGTGCAAAATATATAAATTAATAATACATAACATTGAATTATAAAACCTGATCATAAAGTTATTTGCGGCTCCAGACTACATTTCTGTCAGATGAAATACCTTACATTTCTCAATTTCGTTTCTTGCAATACGAATAAATATTGCATTCACAGACATAGCACTAATAATAATAATTTGCTGTATCTTATAGAGCCCTAAAAACAATTTACCAATAAATATGAATTATTGTTTAATAATCCGTTTATCTAGAGGTGAAATAAGATGAAGATAATATAAACCAATAGTGTAACCGGTCTCACCATTTGAGACTTATTTTAAACCATTGGTGTTCTTCCATCTGTGCGGTTCATCTTGCAGTGCAGTGTGCCAACAGTGCTCTCTCCAAGCCTTGAATAAGCTCTCATTTTGGAACATTGACAACATCTCAGTTATTGTTACCATATTGAACACAAGAAAATGGAAATGGTTAAAAACACAAAAAGCCAATAGACGATAGCAATTTAAGTGATTTATTTGTACAATAGATTTTGCACTGTACAAACATCTCAGCTCTTATGCAAAGAACAAAAGAGCATTTCCCTTTTTCCCTATGATCCCTCATACCATACGGTGAGCTTAGACTGGTGAGAACATAAAGACAAAATAAAAAGCTAAAAAATAAATTAACAGTAGCTACTTGCCCAGCAACTGCAAAAGTACAGGGCCAGAGGTTTCAAAGTGCTAATGTAATAACGGGAATGCAAAAAAAGCCTAAATAAAAGCAAACAGTAAGGATCAAATCATCCCTGTCAAAATACAATGGCAGTGGAGCAGAGATGGACTCCTTGTAACAGTTGTGAAGAAACTCACAATAGACACATTCAGAAAAGGCAAATTGTGACATATCCATGTGCCTCTAAACCACATACACCACCTTTACCATTCACATACAAAGTTCAGACCTTAAGACGGGACACTTGATGAAAAAGAGATCCTCAGCATAGGACAGAAATGGGTACATGATAGTCCACTGCAATGGCAAATGTTCTCTCTCAAAGCAATACTAATCAATACATTCACTCAATTTCCCCTCAAGTAAATCAAATATTACCATGTTAACTCAAAATGCCGTATAAAAATATAACAAAGACTGAAAACTCAAAAAACAAAAACATATCTACATAGTCTCAAAATGCTGCTTGGGGCTGACTGACACGGCCAAGGAAAACGTATGAGTCCAACTTAACTTCTTATTTCTGGGGAACAATGGCTGCAAAAAGACTTTTCGACTCATGTCTGAGTAGCAGCTGTCTTCCCCCTCTCTGCAATGGTAACACAGTGAAAGCCTCGAGTCCCATCTGGACCCCTGGGCAGCCTCACTACGCCCAGTGGCAGACCATCGGCGTTCTGGATCTTTCTCCCCAGCATTGGGCTACCCACCGGGCTGCTCTCCTGAGATGCTACCTGCTTGCGGCGCTGCACCCAGGGGCTCCCTGAAGGAGTGAGGCTACTGTCTGAGGAGTAGTCTGCCCATCGGCGGCCGGGCTCAGGGCTGAGCCGCCCCTCACTGGCCAGGGGAGACTTGTGGGAGTGTGGGGCCTTGCGCTGGGAGCAGGGGCTGGCTCGAGGACTGGACCAGGGGCTATTCCGTGGAGACATGCCGGGGCTCAGGTGATTGTTCTGGAAGCTGATTCCTGCCGTGGTGGGGCTGAGCTTGTTGCAGGACAGTGACTTTCGGGCTAGACTCGGTGAAGTGGGGTTACTCTCCGTTTCTGACGAGCTGCAGGCCGAGTCATCTCCGTGGTACTGGAGCTCTCGGACTCTGCTGTTAAGAGAGCGACTTTTGCGCATCCCTCCCTCTTCCCGCGGTCGCTCTTTTGACACTTTTTTCTTTGGTGGTTTAGTGCCAATGAGGACCACTTTCAACCCAAGTGAACTAGCGCCACCATCCTCACTCCCCACCGCTTCATTTGCCTTGACGGCAGCCTCCACTTCCTCAAACTCAACAATGGCACATTCCTCAGTGCCAAGCTGAGTGTAGCGGCCACTTAACCTCTTCAGGTCGGCGGGCAGGTCTTTACCGGGTTTCAGGACTCTCACAGAAGCTATAGCGCCGTATGTCCCAAAAGCTTTAAGCAATAGCTTCATCAGCTGCTCCTGCTGAGTGGCCCCTCCCTCACTGCCTCCATTAGGGCCACCAGTCAGTGCAGCCAGTTCTGGCCACCTCTGCAGATCGCTTAACAGCAGCATGCGACTTGGCAAAGACTCACTTGCAAAGACAGGCACGGCAGACTTGCGTCGTACTTTACGACCCTCATCATTCAACTCCAGTATGTTTGAATGTCTCAGAGCGTAAGCAGTGGTTCTCCAGTCACGAGTCAAGTGCTTCACCTGCAAATACACAACACATTAAACTAATGGTCAAATGGACTCATTTCCAGAATTCATGATTTTACACAACGGAGATTCAATTATCTAAGCCATGTTAGCTTCTCCTTAACTAAACTTACACTGAACAGATTTAGATTATTTTGGCCAGATTGCACCACTGCATAATGCGCTCATGTATAATACATAACCTTAGTGTTATGAACACAGTGGAATCTTTTTAAAAATTAGATTGTGGGAGGGAGATCAGATCATGAGGTGCCATAAACAAATAATTGAAAAAACTAATTTGCATTGCCCAACAGTAACATCAACAGCTGTTGTGAATACATTTGCTTAATTTATATTCTAAGAGACACAAATTGGGTTGGATTAAAATTGCCGATTTTATGTTAGCTCCAGTTTTCTAATGAAAGCAGTGTGTGCATCATGTTTCAACCTCATGGCCAGGTGCATAGAATCAGTGTTACCTTCTTGAATGAGGTGAGCAACTTGACACTGACAAATCCTAGTTTGTTTCGTCGGACATGTTTTAGCAGGAAGGCGTCATGTTCCAGGTTCTCATCAGACAGGTAGTACTCGATCTGAGAAACCAACTTTTGGATGAGCTCTGAGTCCGGGGGCTGCCAGCTCTCCTCCTCCAGTTCACCTCCGCTGGTCCCTGCTCCACTGTGTGGGAGACAACATGCAGCAGTCAGAACAGTGCAAACTGTAGTACTCCACGCAAAACACGTCATTTAGATTCATGACCACACAGATCATGTCTGAATGTTAAGCTGCTCACTGTAGAGACTAGATTGATGTGTTCTTTGTTATAATCACACAGACACTGACAAAAGTCATTCTGACCTCTCCATCTGACAGGTGGCCAAACTCCCTCCTACACAGAATATGGAACTTTCTCACAAAGTTTCACCAAATTTCTTATAAACACGGCAAAGCTCTGGCTGTAGAAGTACAGTCAGACACCCGTCTGAAGCACCTCTGTAGGAAGCTCATGTACTGGGTCTGAATGACTCATCACACCCCTCCACCCCCAAACACACAAATTCCCCAGGACCCCAGGACATCAGGTAAAGCCCACTACAGGCATCTGTCATTTAGAGCAGAATACTTATGAAAACACAAAAAAGTCACGTGAGAATGTTAAGAGAACTATTATATAAATTAAAACTGAGCTGGACATATCCAAACACTAAAGAGTGAAGTGTACTTTCATGCCTTTGATCAGATGTCAGCCTTCACAAAAACACGATATGTTGCAATAACAGGAGCAGCTGAAGTCACATGAGGTGCTGTGTTACGCATTTCCTGTACGCTTCATAGATGTCAGGAGATAAGCGTGTTAAACATGCTGTAAACTGAAAAGCTAATGCCCTACATGTGCCCAAGCGTGCGCGCTTAAGGCGTGACCAACAAATAAGTAAAACGCTGGGTATTGAGAGGGACAGACTGAGCGATTAATTTCCCCCTTTGGCCTTTCAATCACTGACTCACTCTTTGCACACGTAGTCCGAGCAGGAACTTATAGGCCATGGGATAAATATAGCAGTCCTGACGTAGGGAATTAGATTACATGAAGTGCAATCCGTTATCTCCCTCAGGTGTCTGGCTTTTACAAGATGCTGCTACAGGTGGCTCAAGAGACAACGAAGAGTCAAGGTCCAGTGGCTATATTGGCAATTAGAACAGCTTTGTTTGAATATTAGATCTAAAATTAGACAGTAAAAAGTCCCGCGTTTACCTTTGACACGCTTCAACCAAATGTAAATCTTACTGACATGGTGACTTTACGTTCTCCAGCCCAATAAAAGTGCTTAGTGAGTCAACCTCACACTTTCACTGGCATCTAAAACAAACATGAGTGGCTGTTACTCAGACCTTGATTTGTCATGTCTTCCCGTTTCGTCTTCACTACAACTGCCCCCGAGAAAGTCAATATTATTGGATGACAACTCCTCCGGTTCCTCGTCCTCCGCAGCTTGGATGGCCACCGTTATCGTCACAGTCCCCATCTCTTGCGAGAGCTGATCCACGGTGATTACCTCATCGACGTCTGTAATGCACTTCGACGCCTTTAGCTTTTGGATGCCGACGGAGCCGCTCATGTTCCCGGAGTAGGACGAGGCGCTTCCCCAGTACCCCTTTGCGCTGGCGGGGCTCTTGGCAGCGGCAGTAGGAGCAGCAGCGCCTCCCTGGTGAAAGCAGCCTGGTGTCTCGCTCGAGTCGAAGAAACGCACAGTACACGGGACGCAATGCTTCTTCTTCTGGCACCTGTGATGGCGGAGATAGACCCAGGGGGCTCCGAAGACGCGCTCCACGGCTCGCCAGAGACCCCTGATCCGGATCCGACCCGCGGCAGGGCCCTGAGGAACAGCGGGGCTTGTAGCAGCAGCCAGCGAGACACAGCCTGGAGGAGCGGTTGTGAGAGACGGTGGACTAGAGCCTCCGAGTGCTTCTACTGCCGCCGCCGCCGCTTCTGGTGCTTTTACTTCCTCATATGTAAGAGGCTTTCTGCTCTTGAAACGAGCGTCGGGATTGGTCTTTGCGCACACATTCCCAACCCACAAGCAAGAGCTGACACAAAGCCAAGAGGGAGGTAAGAGGAAGGAGAGGCAGCGCATGAAGGCATTCACCAAGGCGTGCATTTTGTGTGTTTTATCCACACACACTTTTTTTCTCGTCATGAGAAGTCACGAATGACCCGTCTCACTGTCTCTAAGTAGGGAACCCATTGCACGTGTTCCTCTTTAATTAGGAGATCATTGTGCCAAGGGCGCCCCGTGTCTAACCTGCTAATTGGATAAAAGCATTTGAACGTCTATGGAGGAGGGGGCACTTGTAGGAAGTAGGCTTGAAAACACAAACAAACGAATATTTTGTTGATTGGCCATTGTAAAACCATTGACACTCCTCAATAATGAAAATTATATACAGACCTGTAGCAGTCAGATGAGTGTATGCTATAATCAGTAATCATTAAATGTTTTATATTGAATTTGCATGTTTCTGTTTATTATATCTCTTATTTCAGGGCGTCCTGGTCAAGATAGGTGGCAAGTGTAAAATTTCATAAAACAATCACAAACATAATCACAAACATAGTACAGCTCAACAATTATAAATTCATACAACTCCTCATGTCATATCATATAATGATACAGATCAAGAGACACTATTGAAAGCAATGACACTGCTCTACTGCTCTTTAAACTCCACAACAGTCAGTAAAGAAACAATACAGATACTACTGAGTTCAGAACGAACAGATGGAACCTTCAGAAGGATCTTCTGAGAAGATTGTGTATTGTATGTGCTTATATTAAATGTTAGGAGACTACTGATGTAGGCTGTTGTGGTAGTATGCCTGTTAAAGCTTTTAAAGTGAAAACCAGTAACTATTCTGTGTCTAAGGTGCAGCGATGCCCACTGTGCCAGCTCATAGAGTTTACAGTGATGGTACCTGCATTAGCACCAGCTACAAAGTGTAATGCTGAGTCGATATGCAACTGATTTAGAGGCATGCATATAAATGACATCACCATAATCTAATACACTCTAAAAAGGTAAGTCACTTCTATGCAGTAAAAGGAAAACACTTTTTCAGACGAAAATAGAAACCTAGTTTTTTCAGAATACTATCAGTGTGATCTTCAGAAGACAGCTTATCATTGAGCCAGATACTTATAGGAAGTCACCATCTCTTAACAGATACCGAGTGAGCGTGAGTAAAACACATGTAGGCTATTTTTTATTTTTTAGTATTTAAACCAGCTTAGGTCTAAAAAGTAATTGTTGCAAAACATTAAAAGCAGATTGCGGTGAATCTAGTGCCACTTGTATATGACACCATTGTATAAATCACGGTAGGCTATCATCATTAAAACGCACCTTAGCTGGTAAAGGGCTCAATTTGATCTGGACCAGCAGATGATTTACAGTCTAGACTTAATAAGGCTTTACAGACTTGAGATGGTGTAATTTTATTGGGACCTATTTTGGGAGAGTATGAAGTACTGTGGTTCTTGCTGATGATTTGACTAACTGGCATTTAAATTCTGATCTATTAAATAAACATTTTTAAAAACTCTAGTATTTTTATTTGTATTAGCCTATATTTTGCCTCAGTCCATGCAATGTTTCTTTCCTTAATTAGTGTGGCAAACCATCATTAAACCAAGGATTATCTTTCCCACTAATGAATTCTAATCACAATGTAAAACACTCTTTGTAATGTTGTTGCCCATTGTCAGCCTGGCATGTAAATCTTTACTCTGCCTCATTGGCAAGCTGGCCTCACAGCTGCTGGTGGTCTGACTCACTCTGTGCACCACATGCCATACAGCGCTCCACTTTGTGTACAATGCAACATGGGGGGAGAGAATGACAGAAAGACAGACATGACAATGACAGGGAGATTGCTAATAATTCATCTGGAGCACCCTCTTCTCAAAACAGTACACACTCATACTTTCGGATAGGGGATAAAAATCTGTTGGACTCTTTCATTTTAAATTGAGTATTCATTGATCTTCCACACATTTGCCATTAGGGGTTCCAATGACTTGAGCCAATAGGCTACACCCTAGACATTGACCAGTTAGTCTCAGGGCTGATACAGACAGCTATTAAGTCTCACAATCATTCTCTATAAGGAGCCATTTTAGTCACTAGTTCTTCTTTCATGCATGTCTGGGCATTGGGAAGAAGACAGAGAGGACTGCATATTAATGTGTGGAGTAGGACATGCAGACCACACTTCTCAGTCAGGTAACCCTCCTGATCTGACTCCCCATGTTGCTGATGTTCCAGGACCATCGTTCTAGTCCTCGTCTAGGTTGGGTTATGATTAAGGCTAAGGTTAGGTTATGGGTAGGATTATGGTTAGGGCTTGGTTTAAAGATGGTCCTGGACCAACAACTAGAATGATGGTCCTGGAACATCAGCAACACTGGGAAACCAGATCGACCTGTCCCAAAGATCAACCTCACAACCTCCTTACTGGGAAGTGCGAGAGTATTAATCGCCCAACAAGGTTGCGTAGTGTACTCACTTCACATGGTAAGCCTACCACAATTTATAAACCATATTCATTGGTTTGGTAACACCAACAGACTGAACATACAGTTATTAAATGTTGGTCTGATCTCTACATATCTTCACTAAAATCAGTTACTTTTGTGGGATTATGATGTATTAAACATCAAATATTGGACATTTAAGGTTTAGAAATCAAGGATACTTGCCTTTTGTGGATAGCAAGAAATACAAACACAAGATTTGTATAAATTCAACACTAGAATGTAGCCTATATTGTCTGGTATGGGCTGTCACACCTTCTCCCAATGAACACATCCATATGTGTCAGCCTGTGTCCTTCATGAATAGATTGTGACAGGCAGTGTGTGGGATGTCCCTTTGAATCTGGACTTGTGTTCCCTCAGCAACTGCTCATAATGCTGTGTTCATAAGAACAAACTACTCAAATTGTATTCATTCTGTGATAATCACAGTCAACTAAAGTAGACTGCAGAGTCAAAAAACACACAATTGCTTCAGTAAATATAGTCTAAAGGCCAATCAGCCCTCACTTTCAGCATGGGCAAGAATTGCCTCATCTACGGACTCAGGATCACTCACTGAAATGTATTCAATTGCTATAAAATAACATCTAATCAGTAGAACAGTGTGAACAAGTCTTGCTTTGGGTGCAAGTACTTTTGTGGTTGATCTAAATAGTGTTTTAAGCCACTGATGTAGCCTACATATTGTTAAGCATCCTAAACTACAGTAATTTAAGATTAGGTGTCAAAAAGCTACAATTAATATCCATAAAATATAGTCTACTACAGTTGGCCTACCTGACTCACAATGAAAGCTTACAATGCCTGTATGTGTTACCTATTCTTTTTTATTCCTGTGAAGCTGATTATTATCTGGGCAGATATAGAAGAGGGGCAACCCAGTCTCACACTATTAATTGATAAAAAAAACAAAATTTAATAAGAATATGCTACTATCTCACCATGCCTAAGCAGAGTAGCCGACCATTTTTGTCTGTTTCACACGGAGCACTTTGTTAGTTACACGGAAGTGGGACCTGGTCATGGAACGTCTCGTTGCCATGGCAGCGGTTCTTGTGTCAGTGCATGAAAAACTTTCAAATGGACGTGTTTTTGTAGCATTGGCTGTTAAAGTTTAAAGTTTAAAGTCCGAAAAAAAAACGACAAAAGATAGGCTATTACCTTCAGTTCACAGTGACTAGCCGTATTTGTTATAAAACATTTTTTGCTAAGACGCACATTGGGCCAGGTATATTAATGGAGCAGCCTGAGGACATAGCGATGAAACACAGCGCCAGTGTCAACGACAGATGGGTGTTTCTTAAACCAATGGTAAATACAACATTTAGTACTTTAGCTTTACACGGGTTTAAATAGAGTCATTTGTCTCCAATGACATTTTAACTATGGTCTATCCCCTGGCACTGCAGGTGAACACCTGTAAACTGCACCATACTCTCAAGTCTACAGACAGAGCTCAGAGGATGGTAAGTCTCTGAAGCATATATTTAGCTGAAGCATCATTTTTATTTTTATTGTATTTATTATAATTGTCTATGTTGTACAGACTGATTGTCAAGATATAGGAAGAGAACCTCGTATAGTAAATGCTATAGTATCTAATATTAATTCAGGTAAGTTTAACTGAATCAGAAAATCTGATAAAACACAGTATAATTGCATTTATAAGATCTGTTTCATCCACATAATTCTTTTGTAGAAAGAAGACAATATTCTAGTAGGCAAAGGCGACTGGCACTACAGAGGGGTTTTGCAGAGTACCAAGCACAAGTGGGTCCAGAAAATACTGTTCATTCCTGCACAACTGCTACAGATTCATTGCAAGAAAAGCCCCATAGAACATCTTATTCCAACATGTTTGACTTTACCCACAAGTTACCCACAGGTAAATGTAACATATTTCACCTTAATTAATATGTCTTGTAATTACTGTGACATTTTCTTTTAAGGGGGACCACAAAAGCTCAGCCGCAGAGCCCTTCCTGGTTTTCAGTTTAATCAGTTACATCCCGATGGTACCACTACAAATTTTCTGCGAATAGATTTGGACAGGTACTTTAGATATATTTGTCTAGTTATATAACACAGGTTATTTACAGTCTGCTTTGTTTGTTTATTTATTATAATTGTAATAATCATCTCTAGACCTTATATTTATTTTAGTTGTATTATTTACAATATAACTAGTGTACCACCAGAGGGCAGCCTCTTCACATCCAGCCACATACGGCAGTTCAATGTTTTACTACTGTAGATTCCACCTCAGCCACTTTTTGTCAAGGGAGAAATATTAAAATAATGTTAAAATATTAGATATATCCTACTTATTTTCACTTTGTTAACATGCCATTATAACTTTAAATGGTACTGCACTTTGTTCAGTTCCCACTAATCATTCCACTGTTTATATTTTTAAGGAGCTGTCTGGATGAATGTCCCACTCTAGGCTTCATTCGTGAACTTCAACTTCTCAACCTCCAGCACAACTTCATAAAAAGAATCCAACATTTATCTCATTTTCGACAACTTATTTTCCTGAATTTGTATAATAATCACATCACTGATATGACTGGCCTTGAGTATTTACACTCTCTAAGGATTCTTATGCTTGGAAAGAACAGGTTAGCTGTAATTCAGACTTTTGTTCAATGCCTCTTTTAACGACACATACTTTAATACAGCATACTGTATGTTATACAATATCTCCTATGCGTAGTTGCAGATCATGCAATTTTATTTTTAGAATTAGGCTTTTATAGAAACCAGGGAGAAAATCGTGAAGTGACATTCTGCAAACAGTCACGGGTCGGATTCAAACTAACAACGCCCGGGCAAACATTTCACTCTCTGAATATGGGCCACATGTTCTATTGACTGAGTTAAACTGCCCAGATTATGCACATTTACTCTGTTATATCTTTGACACTTGAGACTGTGGTATTTTCTTCACTGTAAATCTTTATTTTAGTTTTACCTTTTGCTCCAGAAACTTTTTTTTCTTACAGAATACAACGGATAAAGTGTCTAGAGCATTTGGTGAAACTGAATATACTGGATTTGCACAATAATCAGGTCAGTCATTGTTTATACTTTTAATAAATTATATTAGTTAGAACTACAATCACTCCAGTACAGTAGTGTTTGCTCCTCAGTACAGTCATATTGTTGAAAGCTTACAGATTGTCCTCCCACACACATTTTCTCAATGACTTCTATTATAACATATTCAGCAGACACAACTGTTTTAGTCTTTTAGTGCTGGCTTTTGTATTTCAGTGTAAAACCAATACTTCTGGTCTTTATTATACATTTTAACAATTACTGGAGGTCATGTAATCTTGCGCACAAGCATTGCTTTATTGCTTTGAGGACTTGAAAGCAGTGAAAATAATACTAATGTTGACTGTGGATTTGACATGCCTCTGGAAAGGAAAGCGGCAAATGGACATTCTTTGGTCAAATTAGTGTTTTGCCAGAATGCCTCCTACGCTTCTCCTAAGAGACTTAATCCATAGCCTTAGTATTGTGTTGTTCCCTTTTTAGATGTTAATATTTTGCATAAAACTAGTGCATTCACTTTTAGCTACAGTTAGTGAGTATGTGACCTGTTGTTAAAGATTATATAGTGTCTAGAAAGAGATTCTGGAGTGATGGTGTAGAATTTACTGTACAAGCTATTCTTGCTCTTCAGTCTTGGGTGTACAATGTGACCTGACATTTTACTATTGTGGTTTCCACTTGACTTGGGTACTTAGAGATTGCAGTGAATAGTTCCTAGCAGAGTATATAAACCAGCTACAGAGTTACAGAGATTTTATATTATATATTTATATATATTTACATACAAAAAATGTACAATGTCTGAGACTTTTCCTTCAACTTACCATATCTGTGCAGTCTGTGTTCAAAATAAGAAATGACATAAGTTCAGTAAAATATTATAATAATAAGTGACCCTCAGTCTTCTTTTTGTGGCGCAGAAGCACCAACCACTGCCACTGAGTGAATAAATGTAGTAGGTTTGTTTGTGTTTACATCTTAATACTGTTTTTCTTTTTTCAAATTACTGCACATTGTTTCAGATCTCAAGGATAGAAAACATCTCTCAGTTGTGTGTGCTACGAGTTCTGAACCTGTCTGGAAACAACATTTCTAGAGTGGAAAACCTGAACGGTCTTGACAGTTTGACTGAGATCAATCTGCGAGATAACAGCATTTCTGCTTTAGTGAGTCCAAAAATTCTACTTTTTCTTATAAAAGAAAACATTACAAATGTATAACTTCTAACAGCCAACTATGTGGCCAAGAGGAAACTGGATATTTTGAACACTCTTTTTGCATTCTATAGTGCAATCTGATAAACAGAACAGTAGTGCATGCCAAAACAGGCCCCTTCATTTGTATGCAAATCCCTTAAGCCCTTTCCTGCTTTTTGGGGTAGAAAACTAGACTGGAATCTAACATTATTTTCTGTGAGCTGTCACTCATCCCCTCCTTTGTCTCAAAGTGTTACTTCACATTCACAACAACTTCCTGAGCTAATAATTATTGCATGTAATGTTTTTGATTTGCGTGGGCACAAAAATGTTACTTCTCAACACATTCACTAAACCCTATCATTAGATGTGTTCCCTGCCAAGTGATTTAAAACAAAAATAGAATCTCCTTCCAGGTGTCCTAGCTTTCCCTTTCAGGTTTCAGGGCCGTAAAGTGCCGTCTGTTTATGTTTTGATGAACTGCATGCAGGGTTCACAGGGGTCATGTATGTGGTGGAAGGATATTGAAAGACACATTTAGTTTGAGTCTGATTCCACACATTTTTCCAGACCACCCTATCATTTTTATTTACTGTCTTCAACCGAGTTAAACAGTAATCTAATTTTCAATAGAACTGAGTGTAACCAAATCCAAGAGTATCTTTATACAGGGGTGTTTGATTTACACCTGCAGTCATTTTGACAGTAATAACACAACAATATTTTGGATAATCTACAATGTAAATGTACAATGTAAAGTCTTGATCTAGGTGTCCATGATAACCTGTCTGTTGTTCCGTGTAGACTTTGTGTTCTTTGTTGCTGCAGTGATGAGAGGTGGCTGCATGTTTGTCAGAAATCCTTTTGTCAGGGCTCAGTCTACTGTATGTGTGAGAAATGTAGACACGCAATCTGTCAGGGAGAAGAGGGTGGAGCGGGGATAAAGAGGTGAAACCAAGGCCATTTATAGACTCACAAAATTCACCTGCAGGCACCGAGCAACACAGCTGCACACAGATACACTCTGCCAGCTGATTGGCTCAGGTCAATGGGGCTTTTTAAAGAGAAACTACCTTTGGTGGGTGATTGTTGATGCGGCACATCGGCTCAGCAGTGACATCATTCTGTCTCAGACAAAGATACTATATTTAGACCTAGCATCAACAGGAGCTACACAGTGACTGAAGGATACAGTGATGGTGATAATGTGGCTCAGTTCAGTGTGAACTGAATTGTTTACTATATTGTATGCTATATTATGTAGTGCAACCACTTAGTATTTATATTTAAAATATGTCTGCACAATATATACTGACACTGAGGCATGTTGTTAGTGAGCTGTTTGCTGTTTCCTGCTATATACCTTTAAAGTAATTTATAAGAATAAAACTCTCCAGACAATAACAAAAAGGCTCCTCCTATTGACCCAGATGTCAAACTGCACCTCAGTGACCACTTGTGTATATATGAGTATGAGGATACACTCATGTGAGCGTGTGATAGCATCCCCAAGCTAACTTCAAAGGAGAGTGCGAAAGATCCAGAGGAAGTTGCGTGGGCGGCTGCAGATTGAGTGGGTGGTGGTGCTGATGCAGCTCATTCAGATGTTGTTGCTGGGAGTGTCCTCTCCCTCCCTTCCTTCTCACTCATGACTGACCATTGTCATCATCCACGCCCACCGCACAGTGACCTGACTCAGATGAACACGCTGTTCCCACACAAAGCTATCTCTTTGAAGTTCAATCATGATTGTGACAGTGTTTCTTGTTTCTTTTCAAATATCCAGCCAGCTCTTCACCCCAGCCCCTCACAAAATTCTGCATTGATTTGGCTATTTGAATCTGTACAGTCAATTTCCAGACCCATGCTAACTGTGCTTGTGTGAATAGGGGCAGTAGCTAGCTGCTGAGCATCTGTGATGCTGGTGGTGGTTGTGGGTGAGTGAGCGTTTGGAGTCATCTTCCTGCAGCAGGGGATCTCTGCATTAGCGCAGCACACAAACCCCTCCCCCTCCAGCTCACTCTCTTTTGCCCCACCTCTCCATGTGCAGACGCCAGCATGCTGTATGTGTGTGTGCGCTTTGTGGATGGGGATGCTGTGTACTGCAGCTAAGAGCTGCAAGGTGACTGGGGGAATGGAGGAGACAAGGCTCTGACCACAGAGAAGATGATGATGCAGTGTGCTCGTCCTGAACTCCTTCATGTATCTGTCTCTACTCTTCCCTCTTCTCTTCATCTCTTTAGACTGAGCTGGACTACCTGCCCTGCTTGCAGCGTCTGTTTCTCAGCTGCAACAACATTAGCAGGTAAGTGCTCCGACAGCTTAACTCCCTCCTCCCCACGGCGCAGGGACAGGGCTGGTGTCCGGACTGGGCCACGTCCTCTCCCTTGGCTGGGCACTTCACTGCAGACAAAACGAACCCACTGCCCCACTTACAGAGCTGTATATCTGATGTAAGAGCAGCATGGGGCTGTTTTAGAAAGTTGCTCTGGGAGGTGAGCGGCGCTGAGGTAGCACAATTCAATAAACAATTAATGACTGGTTTTGCCGAAAGATCAAATCTAAAGCAAACAAAATAGTTTTGATAAGTACTTGGCTCTTTATTACAGTGTAGGCCTCAGTCAACCATATTTCATTCCATTAACATAGTATTGACTGTAGAAACACACTTAAATATTACTGGTCTGTTGCTAGGTAGATGAATTTCCTGATGCTGCCAACTGACCAGTTTTAGGAAGTCTTTATTTTTCTATCAGTACAAAAGAGTACCATTTGTAGAAGATACACAAGAGAGTCTAAGTGATGCTGTAGAAGTGATGACTTTTGTTAGCAGGTTCAAGGCTAGAGCTTCCAAAGCTACTGTCAAACAATAGTCCTCTGGAATCTTATTCTAATCTAATATAGATTATTTGTGTTTTAATACAAGTACCGGTACATGTTCAGGAAATTCTGGACACAATTAGGACTCTAAAAGCAGACAATTCTAAAACATAAAAGTAACTAAAGCTAAATGATTTGTATTTTGTCTTTGCTCATAATTAATCTTTTATGTAATTTTCTATTTTTAGTTACAGCCAGCTAGCCTGTCTTGGAGAGTTGTGCACCCTTTCTGAGCTCACCCTGGATGGGAATCCTGTAGCCCTGGAGACATGGTACAAGCAGGCCGTCCTGCGCTGTGTGCTTCACCTGAAACAGCTGGACATGAAGCGCATCACAGTAAGTATTCCTGTAACCTAATACTTGGTTTCTGCTACAGAGACTGGTTCATTACTCACAGGTTGATTGCTTTTGTTTGAAATCTCCTTACAACACTTTTTTGGTTTATTTTTGACATTTTAGTACTTTTACATATGCCCTGCTAATTCACAGTTTAAAATTACTCACATCTTTCTTTCTTTAAGGTGTGTCTTTGAGATTGTGTCTGGATTGTTGTACATATAAATATTTCTTTGACAAGCTCTCAAGCAGGAAGTGCCCAGGTCTTAGCTTGCACCTACAAAGAATCAAAATACCACACACATTGGTCTTAAAACAGACCCAAAATAAAAGAGGTTCTAAAGTTGGTCCTAGACATTGTGATGCACATTTAGTCTGTGAAATAAACACACATTATATTCATTTAAATACACCTTATAGGCTCACTCTATAATAATGTCATCCATGTATAACCTGCTGGTATCAGCTGGTACACTCAGATTGATGCAGCAGCATTGTATTCTGGGAATTTCATCTTTTCCCAACAGCTGTGTACCAATGATGGAAGATAATCTCACGGTGGTGTCGGCTGGTGTTCAAATGTAATTTGTGAGCTTGTTCTGGTGTAAAGCTGACTCCTCACTGGAAGAACCTCAATGAATGGAGCATCGTTTTGATAGTACAAGCTTTGTGTTTCAGGACGAGGATCGGCGTACAGCTGGTATACAAGCTCGAAAAGAGGAGGAAAAGAAAAGAGAGACTCACAAGCAGTCTATTCATAAGGTAACAAAGCAACATGTGTGGCTTATGTTGGCTTTTAATATGCATTTGGGTTAGTCACAAAAGGGACTTCAAATGTTACTTCTTGACAAAAGTAGAGATTGGCCTGAATACTCAAAGCTTACATTTATATTGTTCATCTATTCACACTGCACTGGTTGAACTACAATTTGCAATGTAAGTGAAATTATAGTTCACAGAGAATGGCACCATTGTACCTCAATAGCAGAAGCTGCACAACCAAACACTGCAGTAGGAGTGGCATTTTAAAATACATTTTAAGAGTCCAGATGTCTTCTTAGGCTTACAGTTTTCTACACATCTTCAACTTGGTTCAATGAGGCCTGTGCGCAAATAAAAATAGATGTTTTGTTTCATGTTCTGTTCACTTAGGAGAAGCGTCGTCTGGCGATCCGTAATGCAGCACAGCAGTGGGAGGGTGTCAGGGCCTGTCTGGAGCTGCCACCAACAAACGGAGCTAAAGAAGAATTTAGTCCCGAGAACAGTCCGGCCCACAGTCCAGCTCAGAGCAATGGCGTCACACAGGAGTCCTCTCCAGATGAACCAAAGTATACGTTTCTCCTCTATCTCCTGCTTTATTTTATTGGTACTCATTAATGTACATGGTTTGATTGAAAAGTATAAAAATGTCACATAGAAGGCAATGTTCATAGCATTGTATTTCTCACTGAGATTCTTTATTTGTATTACAGGCGTATCAGCCCAGGCTCTGGACCAGAGCGTCTGTCTGGGGGAACAGAGAGCAGACTGCGCTCTAACAGTCGCCCAAACAGCCCACGAGATCCTAAGTATGAATAAGCGCCTGTCTTTTCATCAGTCATTTTTACAAAGATCATGGCTTAAGAAAGAGTTGAGTTTATTTTACCAACAGCTGCTTAATCTACCATGTAATGTTGAAGGAATAGATAATAACCACATTCTATTTATATGTAGCACGGGAAGGCACATTTTTCTATGCTACTACTCACAATAAAGTATTATGAGTATCCTAAATCAGCAGCCTGTTGAAATTAGGGTGAGTTTAGCTTTATGGTCTACATTGCCAGGTCATATATAATGCAGGTCAGGATGAGTTATGAGGGTTAGAATGAACTAAAGGCCTATCATTATACATTTCAAAGGCTGCCTTCCTTTCCTGCTCCATGAAGCCCCGAAGCACAATTTCACTTGTGTGCCACTGCCCCCATTTTTGGTTTTAGATATGCTGTATAGCTTGATCTTGTGTAGGTTTTAAGAACTGTTATGCATGCCTACACACAAACCCATCTGTGTTCCCATTCACAGTGATTCACTATTGATATTGCACACACTACTGTTGCTATTTTAGACAAGGTAGGGCAACTATAATCTACAATCCAATTCATTTCTATAGCACATTCTACAAACACAAGGTTACCAAATTGCTGCACAGAAAGTATGCTACACGTGTTGGATTTAAAGTTATGTATTGGGAAGTGAAAAAAACAATCCATATTATTTTATGATTTACTGATTATATGCCCATGTGAGAAGTTGGGTAAGCCTGACACAGGTCATGTCAAGTGGGGGATTAAGTTGTTCTAGAGCCGGAAAAGAATTAGCTTTAGTGAGTAAAACAAAACCACAAATAAGACTGCGTCATGTGGGACATGTCTTTCTCCTTAATCATGATTTGTACCTGTTTAATTATATGAATTTAGACATACTTCCACATACACTCAATTGTCCTCTATTCTCAGCTATTTCAGGCTCATACACAGCTCTAATTCACCAACAAGGCATGGCATGTCCCAGTGATTAAACTTTCACTTGTGTCTGGCGTCTGTCTGTCTAGTAGTGGACAGATCTTCTGTTTCTTCTTGTTGTTGCTTGCTAAAGGAAATGTTTAGTGTAGTTTGAATTAAAGTGTGTGATCATGGTCACATTATGCATCTAACAATTGCTTTTAAATATTTGTAATGATTGACAACTAACATAAATAATAATAACGATAATATTTGAAAAACGTATTTACTTTAGTGTAGCATACATCATTAGCTATTGTTCTGATCCTTTTTACAGTTCAATTACTATTGTGTATTTGTGTATTTTAGAGTCCGCTCCACCAACAGGCCTTTTGTAGTTTTTGTCTCTCACATAGAGTTTTTAGTTACACAACTTTATGAATGCATGTATACTCTCTCCTGTACTGTTTCTGTGCCATTCATTAGATTTCATTGTCGCATCTAATTAAAATGCACTACCCAAAAACAACTACAGTAGGTGTGTAAAAGGGACAGGTGTAATAGTTTGTTGGTTGGTTTGAAACCTCAATGCTGGTGTTTTGTGCTGTTCAGTTGTCTTTTGGTGCTGTTTTAAGTCAATACTCGCCCTGTGAGGATTCCCCACGGGCACATGGTTCTAGCCTCTTTGACAATCTCCACTCTCACAGGCAAGCACAAAAAGCTGTCTGGAATGTCTGTGTTGCCAAAAAAGATAACACATTTGCCAAAGGGTTGCTTAGGTAAATACATTTTTGTTTGGACTGTCTCTTGGGCTAATTTTCTATCGCTGTACTGTTAGTTAGTAACATTTCTTATTTGCAGATGGAAGAACGTTTTCAATTACAGTATGTGTTTCTGTGTGTTTCTTTCAGGCTTGTGGAGACAGGCAGTGGCAGTGTTCAGAGCTTGTCCATGTCTGATAGTCACCTTGCAGAGCTGGATGGGGAGACTCTGAGACTGTTCGGACTTGGAGCCCTGGAGGCTCTGGAGAGAGGCTGGGGAGTTCAAACTGCTGGAGCTGTCACTGTAATTACCTTTCGTTACATCAATTTTGACGCCATTGTGCCAACACTGCCAAGAATAAGGGTCAAGTTTCCAAATCTTTCGGTAGGAACTGCTGTAGGCAATATGGTCATTTATTCAGGGCATTATTGGTTAATGTCTTAATTTTTCTACAGCATCTGATTTTTTTGGAGACCAGTATTAGCCGTCTCCCTCAGCTGGCAGCATTGGCTCAAGTGAGGCGTCTGGACCAGCTGACCATCCACCCAGAGGCCAACCCAGTGGTCAGCCTCGCTCTGTGGCGATCCTTTGTCATTTACAGACTTCACCACTTCAACCTGCAGAAGATCAATGGACAAGAGGTAATGAATACATAAGAATACAGGGTCATTATTTAGTACCAACTGAATGTCTTTTATTAATCGTTTCAACAGGTGACCATGAATGATGTGATTGGAGCTGAACGTGTCTTTGGGACGCTGGGGCATATAGCAGCCACAGAAACTCCGCGTTGCCGGCTTCTTTTGCTCTTAGAAGAATCTAGGTAAAAATCCAGTCTCCACACACTATATTATTATCTGTAGATGCCTATGTGTGGATTACTGTGTGTTCGTGTATAGTTGGACTGTGTAGACCAATTCAGTTTTAGAAGTGTGTGCATGTTTTTAACCTGAAGACTGCACCTGGCACCAGTAGAATGAACTACTATGTTACAGGGTGAAGGGTGGGTATCTGGCATTTAGATACAAACATTCCTCTTCCTCCTATGCCAGCTACTCACATCTGTCATTTTGTGTCAACAAACACTTAAAAGTAGTACCTACACTACATATAAACTAGTGCCTCTATACAGTCCTTCTGTTGGGAATCATATGATTTATATATGTTGTTTCCTTGAGCATCACCGTTTCTAAAGCATAACCACAGGATGTTATGATGTGCTTTATTGTTAATAATTCTGTACATTTTCTGATCATTTACCACACTGCTGTTGTAGTGTAGATAATCATGTTTGATGACAGAGCAAATATACAGTCTCCATACAAAATAACGTTCTTTTTAAATTAATACATTAACATGTTGAGACTGTGTGCCAGATGATACACAGATAAATGAAAACATTTTAACTAATAACAGCTGGTTCACTGGTGTTAATTATAGAGCTTTCCAAAGAATGTTGGCACAGCATCCAAAATTAATGCTGTCTGCTGACAGACCTTTTGGCATACCGACAAACATATAATATAGTTTTTCCTAAAGGATGTGTTGTACATTTACATTAAAGTTATTATGTTTCTGTCTCTTTTATTTATGTACTGTTCTCAAATTTATCTTGAAGAAAGCGGCAGCTACAGTTTTTGTTGGAGGGGCGGGGTCGGCGAGCAGGACTGAGTCCGGAAGAGTTGAGAGACAACGGGAAGCTCCTGGGAGAAGGCTTGAGCAGAGCTCTCTTTAACTATCCCAGTCGAGACAGCAGTGCAGAGAGCCCTGAGGCACGTTATTTTAGTTATTTTTCTGATCAAACACTTGTTTAACACATTTCATATAAGTTAAAATTCTTAATACCCATGATCTGCAAAAATATCTGCCCCAAATTACACTTGCTGTTTTTCACAGGAGGGCACAATGGAGTCCTCAGAGCGAGCTGCCATGATAGAGCAGTACCTTCAGGATGTCGTCCAGAGAGCGTCTGATACTAACCTAAAGGGCGAGGCCCTTCACAAGCTCTGGTCCTCCATGTTTGCTGAAATGGTCAAAGATTGTGTGTTGGAGATGAGGGACCAAGCAGCTTTCCGCCGAGCCAGCCTTGCAAGGCTTTCTGAGACGAAGTAAAAAGGACCAAAGGTTCATTTGGACTTATGCTACACATGGACACAGCTTTATTACAGCTTAATGCTCAACTCCATTTTAGCTTCAACACAGTAAAAATATCACTGTCTGCAAGGTCAGAGTGTGAAATGTCATATAAATTATTATGACTTTTAGATTGAATGTAGAATTTCACTGAAAATCAGCAATGCTGGGGCCTGTATCATTTATCTTTTTTTTAAATAGTAAAAGAGACTGAATGGCTCACTGTGCATTGTGGTCACTGAGCGCCCTGTGCACTTTCACTGTTCTTTTACAACATCACTGTCATCAGCTGTAACTGACCAGGGGGGTTTTCTTCAGACTAGATTCATTTGTCTTAAACCTTGTTTCATGCATTATTCTCTCACATTATGCCTGACATATAAAGGTCCTAAAAGTGACCACAATCCTCTTGTTTACCACAGATTTTATGTATCGTTATTAATATTAAAATTATGTAAAGATTCTCTTTGTTTTCTCTATGATTTGCTGATTTTAGCACAGCATGATGCAATAGGTTTGTGAGACATGCCCCACTCAGTAGCAGCAGTAGCTCTACGGAGGAGAAGTGTACACTTTACATTGGAATGCCCCTAAAGGCTTTGGAGCCATGTGAGCTTTACACCACCTGTACCCCCACACTAACTCCTGCAGAGATTTAACATGATTTGAAAATAGGCCACATCAGTAAAGTCCAACCAAGAGTCTATGTACATACATGCTGTATTGAGTAGATACCTTACCTCGCCTACATACACTGTTAATACTAGTTTCCTCTTCGGAAAATGAAATCTGGCAGAGCTCAAAGACCTGTTATCGATACAGGATTTTCACTGCTATCCAGAGGCCAAAAGCTTTGCAAAGTCATTGCTGCCTAAATGTTTGGACAATATTCTTGATAACAACGGGTTAATAATTATGAATTAGTAAACAACAAGTATTAAGAAAGCACTTTAGTTTGATCCTACTGCATAGGCCTAGTGGCTATTTGGCTGGCTCTCCCTAAGGTTCACTCTGCCACACGAGCGCCACTGCTGAGGACTGGGGAGAAGGAGGAGACTCGCACTCGCAGCTCAACTGAAACTTTAGAGAGCTGCCGTGACAGGGGTCTGTCCGCTCTGTGTCCTCAACACGGATGATACCGCGAACCGTCAAAGGGATTTTCGACTTGGTGGACTTTAGATGCATTTAGAAATGCGTGAAGATTGTCCTCACGATTGGAGGTTATACGAGTTTACCTGACTGGAATGCACCGTGAGGACACCTGCGATTGTAAAGGTACGGAGTCTGTTGAGTAGGACATGCAAGAAAGTGGCTGTAAAATAACTTCTCTACATCAACTAAACAGGTAGGACTACAGCAGTTTGGTTGTAACAATATGGTTGTAAATGACTTCAAAGTGTATTATCGCGTTTGAATGTGATGTTCAACTTGACCCTGTGCACGCGGGGTTATAATACAAGCGTGAGGAGCTTTTGGTTAAAAGGTCAACAAACGTAATCAAGGTCATTTTTGTCAAATTAAAAGTTACCAAGGACCATGTTAAGTTAAACACCATTTACACAAATCAATAACACCGCTAACAATAATCTGCTTTTGCACTTAGATGTCTGAATGTAGTTGTGCAGGAGTGAGGCATGGAGCCTTTGTCCGGACCATAAGGTAGTTATTAGTTTCTTGATACTTGCCTCTTGAGATGTGAGTGTGTTTTATGACCACTATGCTACTGTTCTCTGTTTGTAGACTGTCTGTTATTTTGCTATCACTTCATTCATATGTACTGGACTGCCAGCATGCTACAGACCACAGAAAGGTAAGGAGCAAGTGTGGACAGAGAAAACAATAGGCTATATAATCTTGTGATGAGACCTCAGCCACTGTAAACTGCAGCTTAGAGCATTTAGCACCATTTCATACATTTCTGTGTACAGAGATTCTGAGTGGCACATCAGCTGGATTACCACCTATTGTAATCTGTATATTTTAGTCACATCAAATTAGTTTAAGCACCTGTTAACATGGCAGCAAAGCACCTCTTGAACCAGGGAGCCACAGGCTCCGCAGTCAAATTGAAGCAGTTGTGGAGATTGTTTGTGGTTCAACTCTATGTGATTCTGTTGGAAGTTCATCTGTATGACCTGTGGCTGACCCTGAGACTGACAGTGCATTTCATTACAAAGGATGATACAGGCCAGAATACATAGGAGGTCTCTGAATAGATGCATGTGCTGATTGACAGGGGAAGACTGTCCTGCCAAGTCTCCCTACTGTGTCTGTATTCTGCATCCATCCACTAAAAGTCAGAGGCAGATGAGTGGTCACTACAGCCATGTGTTTGCCCGGAGAATTTGCTGTGAATGGAGACAAAATACTCCTTAAAGAGTAGGATTTCCACGCCGCTCTCTGGATAAAGCTGGCTTGGCACAGGGTCCTCCTGGCAACTTCCTCAAACAGAGAGAGCAGTGATTGCTGCTAATATGTCCCTGGCAGAGCTGCATGGACAAAGTCAACAGTGAGAAATTGAGGTAGCCAATGGGGTTAGACTACTAACAGACAGTCACTAATCAGCCAAATCAAGCTTTATTACCATGAACAGAGGTCCGTTCATGAACAGTAGCAGGAGGTAAAGAGGCCTGCTTCACATGTTAATGAGATGAGGTCACTGACTTCAATCTTTAAACAGGGCTGATCTGGTCCCCTTTGGGACACTCATGGCTGGGTGTCTTATTGCTTCAGTGTGCTGTCATTAATCCTTGTGTTCATATAGGTTCCTCATAGGGTAGTGGCTCATCAGGAGACCAGAGCAGAGCATGGGCAGGTGCAGGGCTCATGGGGGACCTGGGGGCCATGGTCCAGCTGCTCCCGGAGCTGCAGCAGAGGTGTCCAACAGCAAAGCAGATCTTGTCTGCGCATTGTCACACCGTCCCAACATCCGTCCCAACATCCGTCCCAACATCCGTCCCAACATCCATCCACCCGAGCTAGGGCTAATCCTCTGCTGCCTGGCCGGGTCATATCTGCCCTGAAACCTACAGCCACAGTGCACCAGGACACCAGCTCCAGGGGAGAGACGAGGAGGCCGAAAGTAACACTGCCTGGAGCACACAGGTAGTCACATATTCTGAGATGTGTTTCAATGTTTTTACAGTAAACCTAATTAAAATGTAAATAACATAAACAGACAATTAAGAACATGCATGTACTGACATGGTTCATGTGTCAGCCCCACATACAGTATATATACACAAGTGTTATATTGTTGTGTACAGGGGTGTGGTTGAGCACTAGTAGAATGCTGGGCTGCCTTAGTCTGTCCAGCTGCAACTAACTCTTTTTCTATTCTATACAAAGATACTGGTCTCTCGTTGATTGCTCGCTGCGGCTCGTGAATTGCTCCTGATTGTCCGTCCACAGATGCAACAAGAAATGATTTGCTATGAGCGAGGTACCAGACTCTGCTTTTGTAGGCGGGGCTGGTATACCAGGCGAGAGCAGCCTAGTAATTTCAGATCTATCTTGAATGGATTGATGACCTTTTATGGAGTCAGTCAAAGACCTTTTGTGGAGCTTTCCACAAATAGCACTTACACCTGCACAATAGGGCTGGTCTACATTCAAATCTACACACCCAGATGTTTCAAAAAATGTATATACTATTAAAATAATGGTTTAAACAATTCACCTTTGTATTTTAAAGAGACGGTCACTTCAGCCCTGGGAGGTTTGGCTATGGTCGAGCACCTGCTGTGCAGACTGATAAAGATGCACAGAGAGGCAGTCCCCACAGACAGAGGCGCTCCCCTGAATCCAATGTCCACCTTGGACGGCATGGTAATGATCGCTCCAACCGCCTGAGCACTTCCACAAATGTCAACCGCTACAGCAGACCATATATCCACCCCAGAGTGCAGCAGCCGAAAGGTAACCAAATGTGGGCCCCACTCTTCCAGCCGGGGAGAGCGGGCTCAGACGCACAGACTGAGAACCAGCGGGGAAGACAACCTGAGAACCAGAGACATATAGAAAGACCCCATGAGCCTTTACCGGTGTCCTCCTGCAGTGGAGCACATGTCCGCTACAAGATCTGCAACAATCATGTAGGATACTGTTCCTTTAAGTGTTGTGTGTTTCTTTTTTTAAATAAGATTTTACCAGTTCGGTATTACTGATCTACTATCCAATATATTATATACTGTGCATATTTATTATGGTTTTTTTTTTTTAGAGGGAATTAAATCTATGTACTTTATATATGATATTAACTGTTATTGGATTTAGCCACCAACCGAGAGAAGAAGCTTTTTTTTCACAGTCTTTGCTGTGACATGTATATTCACATGATGTAAAGCAGACAGTTACAGTATGGGAAGACTTCAGAGGTTACTTACGTCATAATCTATTGTTTAAACAGAGAGAGTTGCTGATGATGGAATATATACTGTGTCAGTCCTAATTATGAAAATGTATATATGTTTTGTTTTAGGCCTGTCCTCCGTCCAGCAGAGGCTTCAGAGCTGTTCAGTGTTCCTCTTACAACAGCAAGCCTTTCATGGGCAGACTGTATGAGTGGGAGCCTTTTAACGAAGGTAGTATCCAGCCTCAGATGACTGTGGTACATCGTCAAACTGTTCTTTTTGAAACTCTACATGAGTCCCTGTAAAACTAAACCGATCAAACATTCAAATAAGATTAAAAACATCAATCATCTCTAACAAGAAGTGAGTTGTGAAGTAAAAATTGAAACAGACCTACATTGACTGTTCACTTAAATATACTCACCCTGGAAACTACCAAAACACAATATGAAAAGTAATTTATCTGAGGCCACTAATGGTAAGAACAGTTGCTCAGTAATATCCTGTTGAGGAGGATTTGCTGTTTGATCGACATGATGTGAGAGGATAAAGTGAAGTTAATAATGATACTACATCAGTTTTATATAGTGCTTTTCTCGACAGGCAAAGACACTTTACAATTACATTATTCATTCACTCCACAGTCACACCCGGAGGTGGTAAGCTACTTGTGTACCCACAGTTGCCCTGGGCCACATTGACAGAGGCGTGGCTGCCGGTCTGCGCCTACCGACCACCACCAAACACCAATCACACAACCACATTCATACATAGGCAATGTGGGTTAAGTGTCTTGTCCAGGGACACAACGACAGTATGTGCTTTTGTGGGGTTTGGTTACATTTATACGGTTGACTTTTTGACATTACTGAATAGTGAATAGTCATTTTACCTAAATGTGCTTAATAAACACCATAGCTTATATTGAAAAATCTTTTTTTTAATTACATTTTTATTTGACATTCAAAACATTCAAGCACACTCTAAATAGATTTTATTTATTTTTTTCAATAGTACCTGCGGATCAGCGGTGTCAGCTTAATTGTCAAGCTATTGGCTTCAGGTTCTACGTGCGTCAGTCAGAGACAGTGACTGATGGCACATCATGTGGGCAAAATGATACTACGCTCTGTGTGGCGGGAAAGTGTGTGGTAAGTCAATGAATACTAACTAATAACATAACACTTAATCAGGCTTGTGTTTCTGTTTAACCATACTTTTCATATGTTTCACCACATACAGCCTTCAGGTCACTGTAACTCTACTAGGTCACAGTAAAAACTACCATCCAATTATTACTACGGCTGAGTGCTACACTGACTAAGACCAGGAGAGGGCAGCACAAAGTACACTTAAAGTATTTGGTTTATAACACACTTCCCCCCTTCTTGGGATGGTATGATGGTTTAGAAATAATGGATGGAGAAAACTGCTATTCTCTTTTATATAAATAAGAGACCCATATTCAGAAGAAGCCGACGTTATCGTATAATGTTATGTTCAGCATCAGCATACAGGAGAACTTATCAGAGGAGAATCAGAAGTGTCAGCAGTATATAGTCTTTTGTCATGTCTGTTTTGTCATTGTTGTGCGGACACTGCCCATTCAGGAATCATATTAGTAATCATTCAAAAGAGTAAATGATTGAGAATAGTGTAAATGTTCTGGTGACACATGCAGATTGCAGCCTGGAGGGATTGAGTGCTTCTATTTGTTTCACTGATTTAAGGTTGCATGAGCTGGAGCTAATACATGCAGGTATTCGTTTTATTGCAGCGAAGGTGTAACATAAATACACTTACTGATAAAACTTGGGCTTTCACCAAGAGACTCGAGTCAGATGAGGGCCATACAGTAATCTCCCACTTATTACTCTAACAGAAGCACAGGTCAGCACATGTTCCCACTTAGCACAGAGTTCTGATAAAAACACCCGTATTTACATTTTAATTTGCGAGCAGTTAATTCTATCAGGGGCATGATATCAGTTGTTGTTAGTTATACCGTCATGGTGTCTTTGATGCAAATTAAATGAGAAGCTCTGGCCCCACCACAGAGCCGGCTGTTTGTGTGGTCCTTGATGCTTCAACAGTCCAGTCCATGTGTTGACCTAGGGCTCATCTCACGTTTCCAGATTTACTACCATACCATTGCTGCATGAAAATCTGCCTCTTTGTCCCTCAGTCAAGTTTATATAGTTGCTCATGCTGATTTCATACTAGTTTATTAATGTTTTGTTTTATATTTTGTGTCATTATTTTTCATTTTTTGCACATGCATAGGCCTGTCATTGTTTAACTGAGCATTGTTGAGCGTGAAAGCCCATGGATTTAGAAGCAAACTTCTAGATACAGATTACAACAGTGACACAAAAACCTCAAGCATCTTGGTGAAATCTTAAATGATGAATGAAATGGTGAAAGCTTGGATACTTTTGAAAACCAACTGTGAACTGCTAAATGCACTTGAATGTGGTCAGTCATGTTTGAGGAGCAGTGAAAGAAAGATCCCTTTATAGTGGGCATTCCATTCAGCAGCGACATGTCTCTTTTATACCGAGGAAGTGCATTCGAGAAGGGTGTGTGTATTTTTAAAGGGCGATCACTGACCACACAGTCCAGTGGGCCCCAGCTGAGGGGAGACGTTGGTGTAAACTACCTCTGTTTAACACCCTCTCGAAGGTTTGAATATACTGCTACTGCCAGACGGTTCACAGGGAGTTGATGATGAAATGCAGGAAACTAAATAAGACACTACTTCCATGTTCAGTAGCCAATTTGACCCCGTAACATGCAAATAATGTAACATCAATTAAAAAATGTCTGAAATGACACTTCTGTCTTTTTAGACTTCCACCTGACCAGTATCTACATCTAATTTTCTGTAGCTTACATGTCCAGTCTCGGATCTACTATAACTATAATGAGGGTTTCTATAGAGTGATGTGTTCATAGTGTATATTTTATTATAGCCAACATATTGAAGGCGATTTTTCTACATTCTTATGCAAATTTTTTGACTGTAGTGTCCCGCCCCCAAGTGCTTTTAAATAACGTAATTGAGGTGACATATGCCATTCCGATACTCATATGTATTTCAGTGTATTATGTCTTCAATAATGCATGCTTTGTGGAGGTCATAGTCGTTCTTCCCAGAGCCTGACACAGATCCATCTCATCAAACAGCATTGGAGCCACTCCTCACTGCTTCTCTCAGACAGCTGCATCTGTTTTATGCATTCCCTGCTGAGGTGGACAGGCAGACTTGTTAAAAAGGAGATGAGTGCTTTGATATACAGCCTACTTGGCACACAGTAGTGGAGATACCTCAATCATGTCTGTCACAGCAAGTCCTAGTTCTGAGTGTTCAGATTCCTCCTCTGTTAATCACTACGTTTGGTGCATAGTGAATCCTTGGATGTTCTAAGCTGCCTTGTGTTGGATGGCTAATGTCTATTACGTCTATATGGCCATACAACTTTATAATGTTAGCTTAACATGTCAAAGAAGCAATATAGACTAGATTACATTGATTCATTTGACTGGAGGAGGGCTATCAGGTGGCATCCACATGTGGTCTTCTTCTGCATTTAGAGATGGACTTTAATGAGTGGTTATATGAGTTAATGTTGCTTTTGTATGCACCAACCCGACTTCGACAAGGCATATTTGCTCACAGAACTGCCGCTCACGGGATATTGTATTTTTTTTTAAACCAATTTTCTGGAAATCCATGATATGTGAAAAATTCAGTTTCAAATCAGATTTCTCAAATACTCCGAACTTACTTACTTCAATAATCGTTTTTCTTCATTCTGATGCTTTATGTAATTTGGTCAAAAAAAGGGCCAAAGGTCAGGTCCAGACATCAGCACTTCTGTAGCTGATGTATGTCACTGAAGGTCTAAAATATGAGAGTCCCCCATTTAAAACAAATCAAAGTGTTGAGTTGTGTTGTGTGGAGCTAAGGATGTAAGAGAGAAGACAGATTGATGTCTTAGTTTAGGTTAAACCCCCTGGATCCTTATGAGCCAGGCTGATCCCCCACTGGAACTCAACAGCCATGCTTGGAAATGGGAGCTGTGCATAGAGGCTCCAAACTGAAGCAGACTTAAGTCCAATAGATTTATGGGTGCAACACTTTGTATGGGTCCTGTTTTGACTCTGAGTCTGATTTAATGAGTTTCTCATTAAGAAAGATTAACTTAATTAGTCTGTCGATGCAGACGCACTAGTTTTACCCTTTCAGCCCAAAAGACTTGTTAAAGGCAAAATAAAATATGATTTTTAAAAAGTAACATTTTTTTTTTACCAAATTTAATCAAATTAATAAAAAAATACATTGACAAGCATCAGACATTTTGATGGTAAATTTGTCATCATAAAAACACATGAAGTCACGCTCACTTTGAAGCTGCGTCGAGTCGGCCGGTGTGTGCTAATTGGCCGACATACTAAACTTGTGGAGGAAGTGTGTTTGGGTGGGCAGAGCAGTCGGTGCAGATTTATGAGAGCATGCAAATGTAGCATTGTATTTTTAGCCCTCACTGGTCACAAAGGTCTTCCTCACCTCGCCTGTTGACAGTGGCTGTCTATTGAAGCTACAGCTTAAACTATAAACAGACAATACGACTATATACAGTTGTTTTTTGTTTGTTTTTGTATGATATTCATTTTCCATTTAGGCTACATCAGAGCTGCTAAATGCATTTTTGGTAATATAACCCTGCCTTCTATGCATAGAATCAGTGGCTCTATATTTGTGTCTTTTAAGCTTGTATGGTTACCCAGACCCAAGTTGTATGATAAAGTGCCTCACTCAAATGCATTATGCCTCCAGTTTTGTGGAGTAGGCGTTTCAGGTTTTGTAAAAATGAAACAATAGATGAATATCTGTGCTTCAGCCACACCTTGTGTTTCCCAGCTCTGATCACCATTGCACCTGCTTTATACATTTCCCCATCCTCTACCGCAGCAGACCTCCTTTAGTTAAATACATTACAGTCAGGGGACCCACATGCCTGGCCTTGCTGACTAATGTGTATCCCAGATGTTCCCAAATCATGTGTGTTTTCTCTCCCTACGTTATTCTCCTCTGTTGATGAATTAAACAGAATTAGGCCATTGATGTGTTGTGTGAAAAGAAAATGGCAGCCTGTGTTTTATGTATTTTGTCAGTTATGCTGAATATACCTGTTGAAGTAGTGCACATTTTACTGTGATCATTTCTTCTTAAGGCTCTAAAATGTAATTGAAGCAACATGTAATGTATGGAAGCAGAGCACCTGAAATGTTTCCATGAAAAAAGTGGGTCTGAAAGCTGCTATTGTAAGTGTGGCAGATCTGAGCATTGTACAGTAATGCTGAGCCCACCTGCTGCTGAGCTGAGTCTGCTGTGTGTGAGTAGGAGCGTGTGTTTGGAGCTGACCCTGAGGTGAGCGGTGAGTAGTCTGTACATCTTTAGTGATGATAGGAATGTGTTTCCTAAGGTCATGTAAGGCAGGATTGGAGATTTTTTGAGATATTGTTGAAAATTACATAAACCTTTTAGATTTAATATATAGTAATGTATGGACAATTCTCTGCATTTTACCATTATTTAATGCTGTGATCCTCATCAGGACTGGTCAGGACTGGTCAAGACTGTCAGGACTGGTCAGGACTGGTCAGGACTGCCAGGACTGGTCAGGACTGTCAGGACTGGTCAAGACTGGTCAAGACTGTCAGGACTGTCAGGACTGGTCAAGACTGGTCAGGACTGGTCAGGACTGTCAGGACTGGTCAAGACTGGTCAGGACTGGTCAAGACTGGTCAGGACTGGTCAGGACTATCAGGACTGGTCAGGACTGGTCAGGACTAGGATCAGACCATTGTACATGTTTTAGGTTGATAAACTAAAGTACCTAGAATCTCCTACCCAGACATGGTGAGAAACCTTGCTTTGAGGAGACAGTGCTAACCCTACATCACTGTGGCTCATCCACAGGTGGATCCAAACGGGTGTGATGGTGTTGTTGCTGTAAGAATCTATTTCTTGATGTCCTGAAATGCTTTTAGTGTTGCCCTTGTCAGAGAGCCAACAGAAGCCACGCCAGTCGCAGGTGTGCAGCTGATAATAGTTTCTTGCACTCAGCAGAATTGCGTCATCTGTGAAATAGCTCAACAGAAAATAAAAAAGTGTCATGGTGTGATTTATTGAGTATAGTGCCAACATTATTACTGAGCGAATATTTGGCAAAGTGTGGAGCTCCATAACTTGTTGTGCATGTGAGGGCACACATAAATCTGAACTCCCAAGCCTCTCAGTAGCTGTTCATTTTACAAGAGATGGGCTCCAAGAAAGTGTTTAAAACATTGCAAGTTTGCAACTAGTAAAAACCAAGTCATTTTGTAATCTAATAAATTTCAATCAGCACCAACCTCGTCGAGGTACTGTATGTGTGTTTGTCACATTATGCTTGTTTTGTATATCTCATAATCTAAAACGTTATAAAAATGTGAGTTGAGGAATAGTGGGCTGTGTGTATATTGAAGATTATATGTATTTCTGTGTCTAAAACATAATTCAGTTAGTTATTTCTTTATTTATACTGCTTGTGTTACAGCTCACATGTGTTCCTAAAAGAAGAGGGCAAATGAATCTGATCCAGACAGTTTGCATTGTCTATGATGTTCAAATCAGAAGCAGCTTTGTTGACCTAATGTTGGCTCTCTGTGCATCTCAGACGTTCATCATATTTGATAAACAATACTGCAACATGTATCTTTGTGTTGAAACATAAGTGGCCACTCAGTCCCTCATGTACTTCTCCTGTCATATATTTTTATGGGAAAACCAACTGTGTGACTTGAAGGGTCTTTAGCTCCCTGTGTGATGTTTGAACTTGTTGAAATCAGTGTATTTACTTTTAAATGTGTTTAAATCTGGGAAAATCCTGAATCTGTGGTTTTGCTTGGATATGAGCTGTTTTTACTGGTCCTCCCAGACTTCAGTTTACTGTCATTAGCTGTCTGCCTCTTTCTCTCGCTGCTATTCACTTCTCTCTCACTCTGCCTCTACTAAAAAAGCCCCCTTCCCCAGGTCCCTCCTGCACCTCCCCCAGCTCAGTTTACAAGGGGGGCTCGTACGGATCAGCTCTGCCGGCAAAGAGGTTTTTGGCATTCTCCGAGCTTCCGAGGCAAGGGAACGGCTAGCCTCTGGCAAAAGCCAACTGGTCAAACATTTTTTTGGCCACATGAGACAATGGTATCAGGGCTGGCTCTGCTGCTGCTCACCTGTTTCACCATTCGAGTTCAGGGGAAGCTGCGGACACAGGTAGGACAGGCTTCTTTTGGTCCTGGAGGAACTGGGGAGTCTAACCATCTAAGATGTGTTGTACACAACTTTGACAATATAATTTTATTTCACAAGGTTTAAGGACATATATGGCTATTTGTGATTTCTTGATACTATTCAGCTGTCTTTGTGGCCACATAACATTTAATAATAGAAGCATTTATAGTGTTAGTTCGCTTGCTCTCTGTGCACTTTATTTTTTTCCACAACATTCACTGAGGACTTTTAGGATAGACTACCCACCAAGAGGAAGAGTCATTTAGGCCTGTCCTGGGACTATAAAGATGTGCTGAACTCTACTCAAGATACACTGGCTTGTCACTGCCTTGGCTAAGTTTAGCTTAGCTTTAGCTCTCACTTAATTTCTGATGATGAATGGCCCAGATGTAAAGTGCAACTATGCCATTAGGCAGCTTTTGTTGTTTATTATTGTACTGTGTAAGTCTAATGCATCACAATCTTTCTTTTATAGAAATGATGTCGTGTGTGTAATCAAACTGGATCAGTACTCATGAACCTGTTTTTCCATCATCTTGTTGGTTTTCTACAGTTGTTCATGTATAACACATGTATACAGTGGCTCTGGAGGTGGTCCCTGGGCTCTGCTCAGTGTGTGACACTATAGCTTGTGCCAGCAGTAGTTAATGATAGATGGGTTAATAGCAGAGAAAGTATTTCTGCTGGGGTAATACAATGTTATTTAAAGTTGTTGCACATATCATATCATAAGATGCATTCTAACCACCATTTTATAAAATATTTCTCTCTTTCTTTATGGTGGAACATTCAGTGTGCAGTGATGTGAGATGAAACCTTAAGGAGCTAAAATAATGTTCAATGCTATTTCTGATTTTTACAAGCGTGGGTTTTTTATGAAGCCTGCCCCTTGCCCCAGACTGTAAGGACAACCTGTGATGTAAATCAGGCTTGATTTTACTGTCCGGCCTCTTCACTTTATATATCTATATCTCTTTTAACAACTTAGCCACGCATCTAGATGTCTCCATCTCTTTCCATATCTATCGCTATCATGTGTGAAAATATTTAATACAGTTCTGCTGTGAGCAATACTTCACTTTCATTTGTTTGGAGCACCATGTGTTTTGTCATTTATTTGATAAGAATCTTGTGAAGAAGGACATATGGACACTTTGATTGAGAGGACTGTGTTTTACTGTGTCTGCAAAAAAGACAAAATAAGGTCTAAACCAGTATTTACATTTAGAATAGACCAGGACTAACCCTTGTCTAAACCAGGTCCTAGGACTAAACCGTGCCTAAGCAAGGACTGGATCTCAGTATTTCTGCAATAGTGTGGATGGCTCTGATTGTAATTATCAGCAAAACTACGATATTATGGAATCATGTTGGCCTGCTTCCGCAGATTGTACGTGTGAACAAAAAACTTTTGCACACAGGTATATATCATAAAGTCACAGAACTGGATTGAGTTTGGTATTTTTACGATTAATTACAATTAATTAATTAACTAATTAATGCTCTGATGTATTTTTTTTTGAGCCATTAATCCTACTGAACAAACAAAATTGCATTAATTTTGGTACAGTGATCCGGCCAATTGTATAATGTACAATGTACAGAGGTCAAATAAAGAATGCCTCTATAGCGCCCCCATGTTTATGACCCCTATGGGACCCTGGACACACTCACTTTGGCAGAGAGCAATGAAACTTGGTACAGTGATTCTCCGAAGTGTACCCAACATAAAATATTATTATGACCCCAC
>JAVQKC010081332.1:0-12974 GCA_036025475.1 Philypnodon macrostomus | reverse complement strand
GCTGGATGAAGTGTCTGGGGAGTGGGAAGTCTGGGCATCCCTGCTTAGACTGCTGCCTCCGTGACCCGGCCCCGGATAAGCGGAAGAAGATGGATGGATGGACTAATTGCAGGGCTGACACAGAGGCATACACAGAGCATTATCCATTTAGCCACCATGCACCTATAACCCAGGCGTCAAACCTCTCAGTTTATAAACTTTAAATTTTGCACTGAATCTAATGAATTATGCATGCTATTGAAATGATAATGACTGTTATTGTTTATAATGAGTTTACACTTGCACAGTTCCATTCCTAAGCACATATATGTAATGTACTTGGTACACACGTCACATAGTGTATTTAAATCTAAGTCATATTTCAAGTTGGGAGTTACTTTGTTTATGTTCCTGACTGCCAAAGACACATTTGACCAATTCTGTTCTGAAACACATCTTCCACTCTGTATAGTGCTGAACAGGGTGGGATTATTATTATAGTTTGTTATTGTCATGTACCTGTGGGGATACTTGGGTTGCAAATGAAGATAGCTCTAGGTTTGCAGTGTCTTTTAGAATCAGACACAGCTCTATGCATCTCATCTATGTCCACAGTCCAGCCCTGGGCCTCCAGCAGCATAAATGGCACTAATGTGAGCCTGTAGTCCTGCAGCAGTCTGGGCAGGGTGTGGGGGTACGGCGATGGAGTCAATACACCAGACTGAAAACCATCTTCTTCATTGGACAGCAGGTTAAAAACAATCTAGAAAACATGCATCAAAAACAATAGTTTAATGATGGTTTTGCAGACCTTGGCTTTGTTAGATGTTACTGTAGCTATTCTATAATCTTGAATATGGTCTGGTCAGTCTCCGGACACTGGCATCAACCAGGCATTTTCACGGAAGAACTTCAGCTCACTGCATTTTCTTTTTTTTTTCACACCGTTCATGGTAAACCTTAGATATACCTGTGTGTTAAAATCCCAGTGGAATTCATGCATTTGAATACAGTGGCCGGAGAATGTAGATTGATATAATTATTATTATTAATAATAATAATAATAATAATAATAATAATAATAATAACAATTACCATTAAATTGTTTTGAGTACCACTGCTGAAGAAAATGTTGTTTAGATCTACTGTCACTCCCCCGTCCCGGTTTGAGATGAAATCTGCAATCTTTTTCTTCATGTACAGTATCCCAGTGTTGTTAGAGGAGTATGCCCCTGACAAAAGCATTGGGATTAGCATTAAACCTGCAAAGACTAGGAATTTAATTCATTAATTAGTTCTTACCCACACTTTTACCGGAGCAGGTTCCCAGAAGCTGCTGCGCTCTGTGTCGGACGTCCGTAGGAAGGCTATCATCCTGGAGCAGCTCAGGATACAGACAGACTGCCAAGACCTGAACACAAACTAGTCTGTGTGAATACAAAAATCCACTTACAATAGATGCTTCATCAAGGGATACAGAGGGCTCAAACCACGTACCTGTCGCACAAATGTGATTGGGGCAATGCCAGCTCTGTGAGGATCTCCAGAGCTGAGGTCCATCACCTTTTCCATGGATTTGTTTGATTCCTGAAACAATAGACTTTCTTTTACTTCAACTGATGTTCCACTGTTATCCACTGTGCAATGTTATACAGTATATTCTTTTATCCTTATTCTTTTTTTTACTTTATATCTTTGGCACATGTCTAAGTTATGTTCAGATTTCAGGCTAATAGCTGCTGTTTATTGCACAAAAATGATTATTGTTGTTGACTGTGGAAGTGAGGGGGCCAGTGTGTGTGTGTATGTGTGTGTGTGTGTGTGTGTGTGTGTGATTCATTTTAGACAGTATATATTGTATACAATCCAGTTTAAATAATATATAGAAGTACACAATACTGATTTATATTTGGTAATATTTAAATATATATAAAAAAAATAAGAAAATCCTAGTGAACCTGTTAATAGGCTACATGGAAATAAACACCATTCTGAGCGAAACTAAAACTACATCTGGTCTAAATAAAATGTAAAATGTAAATTATTGATGTTGGTGCTGACAAATTAAGCCAAAACCCTGTTCATGTTACAACAGAAATGTTTGGCCCTAGTCTCCTGCACAAAAGGAGTTTGGCACTACAACACAGTCAGTCTATTTAACAAAAAAAAAGTAATGTAAATGTACTGTGTGTATAACCTATAGGCCCACTACAGGCCACAGAAAAATGTTCAGCTAATATCTCCAAAAGGATTAAAAACCTATAGCGTCATAGCCATACATGCAAAGGCCTAATTTCACTCTCAGCATATTGTTCAAAATAATGTCATATTGATACAGTAATATTTTTAATCTGTATATGTCCTATCTTTTTGAATCTATGACATAGCCTACCATCCAGATTATTGCATGCAAAATTCTCTATATTAATTTGCACACAAAATCAGTAGTCTACTTGTGCGACAACTGCATTAATCCTGTTGTTTTATTCTGACGTAGGGTAAAAAACATGCCCTCAATATCTATCGGACTCACCTGAGAGGTCTCCTGCGTGGTGCACACGACCAACAAACTCACTGTGTGTGCAAACAAACAGGTGTGACCAACATACCAGCTTTTATTCATTTGTCAATGAATTATAGGTTCAACATTGTATGAACATTGTATCCTACAACACTGTGTGAAAAGGAACACACTGTGCTTACCTGTCATAAACCTATTTCTAAATCACTGGAACTACTAAATGACTAACTAAATACATGGAACTACACTGCCATAAAATAATAACAATAATAAAATAACCTTGAGTTTGAGGTTAATTATACCGTACACTAGATACTGAATCTGTAATGAACAATTGAATCCAGTGTTATCCAGACACACACATACAAATATTTATTGGTATCTGAACATAACATAATGGATGTTAATAACAACTGTAAGTATTAAACTTTATACGTCTTTGCTACATCTTGGTGTAAGGGATGCACTCCATAAAGCGATGGTGAAAAGTCTTCAATCGGTTCAGAGCATCCTCCAGTACACCCGGAGGAGCCAAGATGCACAACCTGTGAGAAAAAAAAACAAACATTTAAAACTTACGGTCGACCACAAACCAATTATTGATTCAGTACCTTAAATGAAAGCTTCCAGTGTGTTGGCCATTTGAACAGCCTGATCCTATTAGAAGTGCCTCCTCTTCCAGCAGCTTCTCACAGTAAAAGACATCAGCCTCCTTCTGCAACTTCTGCAAGCACATCACAATGTTCTGTAGTATTTTGAGTGTGTGTTTGTGTGTGTTAAAACATGTTAAACGTGTTAAATGTACATATACCTGGGCCTGTTCAATGATCCCTGTAGGTAAGTTCAGAAGAGGATACAAGTAGATCCCTCCCATCACAGGCTGGCAGCGCATTCCAGGCAGACCATTTAGCACTTCACAAGCTCGCTGGCAATTCCTCTTAAGGATTTTTTGAAATTCTGCAATCTCCTTTGAGCCAAACAAAAGTCAAACGTGTTAAGAAATGCAGATAATGCCAGTGATCTAAACCTGGGCTTCTATTTACCATCTCCGCCTGGTTTAGCTCCAGAAACCTGATCTCAACATCACTGAGTCTTTTTAGGATTATTATGAAGGTGAAACACTATATGGTTAATTCTAACTCCCAAATTCCTCACACTGCTTGTCGAAAAAAACATTACAAACTACATAACCACAAAATTAACCAAGAATTTTAAACCTGGCTTCATCCATTGAGATTTTTATCATGGAATAGTAGCCAATTATTATCATTTTTAAACACAAAATACCTAGAATTTCCATATAAATATATCAAATGACTTTTTGTAGGTTTGATGATGTGTTTTATGCCAGTAATCTGCAGGAAAAGTATAGAAAATGATATCTCTATTATTTTCTTCCCTTTTCACATGCAGTGTCTCAACTAAAGAGACAAAAAGATGTTAGCAGCCCGCAACCACTGATGACAGAACCAGAACAAGTGGACTTTTAAAAGTGTGGTGTGATCAAATGATATAGATGTATCGTGGTCATGTTGCATTCTGTAAACTGATTGAAACAGCATAGACATACCTGTGTGTACTCTCCAGATTTCAGGAGCGTGACCATGAGATCCAGAGTCAGCTGTCCTAGTACTGGAGTGCAGATGTCAGTGTCCAGCATTATGTCCACAAAACGTTTCACTTCAGGGTCCATATTAATCACCTCCATGTACCCAGCCCTTAGACCACACCTAGGACACAAGACCATCACAGTAGTTCAGAAGTATTGTTATGTCACTTTGGTACTCACACTCTCCATAACATGTTTATATCATCTGTTGTATCATTCATGGTCTCTTGAATAAAATATAATAAAATTTTCCTAAACTTGGGGGGTGCACAGGGGACAATCTGTTTTCCCATTGTTGCTGATGTTCCAGGACCTATTTTCAATTAACCTCAACCATAGCCCTAACCATGACCTTACCCATAACCTTAAACCTAACATAACCTTAAACTTAACTATAACCTTACCCATAACCTTAAACTTAACTATAACTATAACCTCCACCATAGCCCTAACCATAACCTCAACCATAGCCCTAACCATAACCTTACCCATAACCTTAAACTTAACCATAACCATAACCTTAAACTTAACCATAACCATAACCTCAACCATAGCCCTAACCATAACCTTACCCATAACCTTAAACTTAACCATAACCTTACCCATAACCTTAAACTTAACCATAACCTTACCCATAACCTTAACCATAACCATAACCTCCATCATAGCCCTAACCATAACCTTACCCATAACCTTAACCATAACCATAACCTCAACCATAGCCCTAACCATAACCTTACCCATAACCTTAACCATAACCATAACCTTAACCTTAACATAACCTTAACCATAACATAACCATAACCATAACATAACCTTAACCTTAACATAACCATAACCATAACTTTTAACCATAACCATAACATAACCTTAACATAACCTTAACCATAACATAACCTTAACCATAACTATTTACTCATAACTTGTAATTCACTCTCTCTATTTGGAAGATGAAACTTGAGTAAGCTACACATTGATGGTTGTTATTAAACACAGCAGTAGTCTAGTCACTTCCATTATAATTGAATTAACACTGTGCCTGACAACAGTGAAATGAATACAAACTCATAATAACCATAGGATTCTATTGTATTTTTAACATAAACTTACTCTCCGATACTTGATATTGAATGAAAGGACGCCATCTCAATTGTGTTTGAGTACTCTGGGCCCATTTCAAACAGCACTTTCTTGTAGGAGATAAACTCTGCACCTTCTCCAAACACATTGTCCTGGTAAACCTGATGATGATGCAATAGAAACAATAGAAACGACTGAAGAAGTTAGAAGAAAATAAACAATGACTGATTTGTGGTCACCTCATCAACCAATAGGAGAAGACCCTCAGCCTTGGCAAACTGGATCATTTCCTGTATAGATTTTCTATTCTGTACATGGCCTACAGGTGAAAGCACTGTTACATATTTGAAATCACAGGTAGATTTGTTCATCTGCAGTTGAGTATTGTACCTGTGGGGTTCCCAGGATTGCTGATAAATATGGCTCTGGGTTTGGAGTGTCCTCTAGCAGTAGTCAATGCTCGGTGCAGCTCATCCATGTCCACAGCCCATCCCTGGGTCTCCAACAGCTGATAGGGCTCTAGAGTGATCCAGGCTTCTTCCAGGACCATGGACACCGTGTGGGGGCAGGGTACAGGGGTCAGCACACCCGTCTGGATGTCCTCTTCAGCACCAGCAATCAGCTTCACTATCACCTTTAACAAATTACATCTATTTTATTCAGATTAGAGAGGTCTGGAGTGTATCCCAGCAACTAGGGGCCACAGGCAGGGTACAACCTGGGTAGAGAACATTTAGTTGCAGGGTTGAAACAGAGACATACACTTACAGATAATAATTCACTCCCACATTCTTTCACTAAGGGCAAAGTGGAGTCACCCAATTTACCTATTATGTCTTTGAATAGTGAGAGGATATCTGAGTACCCAGGGAGAACTCATTGTAACAGGGAGGACAGACAGACTCCACTCAGACTACACAACTACGCATTCTCACAGCACATTATTGTTTGACTATTTTATAGTAATAATAAAAAACAGTGTGATACCATCAAAGCACTCTGTGATCCTACAGTAACAATAATGTTTTGCGGGCAACAAGGCACTCCTCCATCTCGTTTTGTGATGAACTCAGCAATGCTTTGTCGAACATGGTCCAGGCCAGAGGATGCTGTGTAAGAACCTAAAGCCACACACAAATTATTATTCAAATGTATTTTTCTAACAATATAATATAGAGGAGTTAGATTTTGTTGTCTAGTCCTTACCAACACTTCCTTTAGCACAGGCCTCCAGGAGATTCTGAGCTCTCAGGCGGACATCTACAGAGAGGTTTTCACTGTCCAACAACTGAGGATAGATACAGCACGCCAGTATCTGCAGTACACACATACAGTGAGCTAAAGGGAGAGGTGGACCATTCGCCCATGTTTACTTGAGTAATGTAAAACATGCACTAAAACTAAGAGTAGTAGTTATTGCACCATACGCTCTTGTTTTACCTGAGTAATATTATTTGAGTAACAGTACTCTCACTTCCTGCAGCTGCAAGTTCCATAAATATTGATTCACGTTGTGGAAAAGTATGGCTTGAATATTAATTTATTTTTATTTATTTTACTTCAATGTGTGAAACACCAGGCTTTAGACAGTATGATTACATCGGCGAAACAACGATATTATGGAATCAAGTTGGTCCGTGTTTTCAGATCCTACGTGTGAACGCAAAAACGAATTGCCGCATCAGTTTCACTTTTTACTATTGCACACAGGTACATTCCATAAAGATGTCAAACTGGATTGATTTTGGTACTTCTACGATGAAGATTAATTAAGTAATCAATTAATTACTGCCCTAAACTGTGAACGCAATAACTCAAAAAGTCTTTGCTGGATCTTTTTCAACATTTGCACACAGGTACATATCATGAAGATGCTGAACTGGATTGAGTTTGGTACATCTTTCGATTAATGACAATTAAATAATTAACAAATGAATGCCCTAAAGCACTTTAATTGAGCCATTAATCCTGCTCAACAACAATATTTAATGTACATAGGCACATTACAGAGGTCAAATAAAGAATGCCTCTATAGCGCCCCCATGTTTTTGACCCCTATGGGACCCTGGACACAGAGAGCAATGAAACTTGGTACAGTGATTCTCCACAGTGTACCCAACATAAAATATTATTATGACCCCACCCTACAACGAACAGGAAGTCGGCCATTTTGGATTGAACTTGGGAGGTCAGGTATATTTGACAGCCTCTAACGTGCACATACTTTGCTCGATTAGGCTCAAAACTGAAATACCTAATGACCCCCCTGGCCCTGAACACATCTGACCTATATGATGCCAGTTACCTCTATAGCGCCCCCTATAGACTGAAAGAAGAATGTTGTTTTAGGGAAATTTACAAAATATCTCAAAAAACATCATTCACAAACATCAACAAAGACAAATAGACCCTTCCCATGTTTGTCATGGTTTGGTGGCGGGGCCTCTTAATTGCTTGTTAACAATATAAAAACCCTTAGAAATCACACAATGTCTGATTAAGGTGCCCGTTGCTTGCCTGTTGGGGACGACAGCGTAGGCCTAGTTGTTAGTTTACATCAATACACTAGGTCAGTGTTTTCCAAAGGACCAGAAACCCCTGAGAGTTAAGAGACTGACTCAAAAGTGTGGATTTGTGTAGTGTCAGACAAAAGGCTACGGTCTCCATTAATGCTAGATTTGCACCACAGTTTGAGAAACACTGAGAGAGTAATGATTTGGGTGACTACTTTTTACATCACTCAAGAAATATTATTTTGAAGTAACTTTAGTACAAATTCTCAAAATAAAGCAAAGGTATGTAAGGCCCCTAACCTTCATTTCTCTCTGGTATGTTTCTAGTGGTACATTTTAGATCACTCAATAATTACTTGTTTACTGTATAACAGAGCCACACAATAACTGGTTACTAACAAGGTGATAACATAAAAAAGCACATGCACAGGAACACACCTGACGAACCAATGAAATGGGTTTCAAACCGGTTTTCTGAGGGTCCCCTGAGCTCAGGTCAATCACATTTTTCTGGAAAACAACAAAACATATTTACTTTGTGTGCTGTTCCTGTTTGGTAATAACAATAACAATAACACGGTTGAAAAGAATAGATCATTACTCTTGGGTTGAACCATTTCAGGATACAGGTGCAATGGTAATAAATAATAAACTATTATTCATTTACATCATCAAATAAAAAGTCAGTTTGCTAATAACAAAAAATGGCAGACACTTACCCAGGAGATGTTTTTGGAGCTCTGTGGTGAGCTCTGTGGTGAGCTCTGTGGTGAGCTCCGGATCCCTCGAACTTTGGGATTCACATTTTGCAAAGAGGTCATCTTGTATTTTTTTAAGTCTAAACCTGTGTGATCCGTTTCACAGCACTCTGTTAAAACTGAAAGCCCTTTCAATGTTCAGCTCTGTGCAGGGATTGATACATAATCCAATATGTTAATATTCGGCTGGAGTGAGACCTTTGACCTGCTCAATTCTGTTTGCGCTAATCTTTTGATTTGATACAAAACATATCTTCTGAAAAATCTAAAAGAATAAATCTTATTGCAGACTATATATTTTCTTCTTAATTCTAATTCTACAGTATTTTCCTTTGAAGCTCAGCCCAGTCATGACCTGACTTTGAAGTCAAAGCACAGTAAAATGCGCAGTAACACTTTGGACATGAAAGACCTTTATTAAATGAAAAATTTCACAGAATAATGCAGAGTAATAATACTGGACAGTTAGCATAGATACAGAAAACAACACAACATAAGTTAAAAGGCCTAATACACAATGGCTATAGGCCGGAGATGATTTTTGCATAGGCGTCCCTAGAGCCGGGATAGAGAGACATTTAAAGGGAGCTCATTCACAAGATTTCTACAGAAATGCATCTTAAATCCGAATATTATCATTCGTCTATAGGTTTTCCCAACCAAAAAAAACAGGTATCTGAAAACAAAAAACAAAAAGAAAACAGGCTATATACAAGAAGAAATAAAACAGGGCATAAAGAAGCTTTCAAAATGGGAGCTTTATTATTTGAGATGAAGCCAAGCAGTGAACCAAAATTCAGCTGCTTTTTTGCTGATCCCAGACCAGATGATCCACATCTGTTGATTAAATCCAGATGATGGACTGGTCCTGGTTATGTATGAGATTTGTGAGACAGAAACAGCAGATAAGAGTGCTGTGCTAGATGTGTTTATAGCCCTTGTTAGTGTCCATTTGACCCAAAAGAACACACAGCCCAGCCCCTGTTTAGCCAGGGGGTGCTCTGCCTCTATGAAGGTAGTATAGAATTAGAGCCCTTGAAAAAATATTAAAAGACCCTCTGAAATAGTTTGGGTTTGTTTTGGACAAAGTTTTGTCCAGTTTGTGCTCTCCCAGGTAAAGGTCAGAAGGTCATATGAGCCCCAGAGTTCACGTCGACTGTAAAGACCTGGTCTTCATAAAAACAGATAATCAGTTTTAAACCCATCACATGAGTAGTGGTCCAACCCAAACAAATGCACTCTCCCTTCAGTTTTAGTTGTAGTAGTTTTCCCTCAAGGAGCCACTGTTTCTAGTTGTATAGAACTCATTCTGGCTTTAAAATTCACTTCTTTTTGATTTAATGTCTTACAGTTTCCACGCTCCACAAATACAAAAGGCACAAACATGATAGTTACTTTTTGCTACATGTGCCCACTGTTCAGTGTGTTCTTATTCTCACTCTCATTCTTTTTGTGACCTGAGATATTGTCTCCCTTTGTTCTGGTTCATGACTGATGCAAGTGCAGCAGAGTCAAGATTATCACACGTGTCCAACAGCAGCTTTTTACTTCTATATTTGATTTGACTTAATTTGTGTTTAAAGAAGCCATGCTTCTATTTCAGTAAAATATACATTTAATACAAAAGATGGGCTATTAGTTCCACTTTGTTTTAAACATTTTTTGTTTAAAATTTCAATAAAAAATATACTTAGTCTTTAAGTCCCATTATTCCATTATTTATCATGTATGGACAGGGGCAATAAATCTAACTTATGAAGGTTGAGCATCTGATTTTTTCTTCATGATTGTTTTTTATAAATATTTAATTGTTTAATCAACACTGTGCTTTTGTGCCAAACAATAATCATGATGTCCTTCCACAACCTTTGGGAGACTTTGGGATAACAAGGCTGCCCTGAGCTTCTGTGTAATCAAGGGACTGTGCTGCACGTACATTGGCTAAAAGTGCAGCTGACATCAATTTCATTATAAAATAAAACTTCATAAAAGTTTACCTAAAATTAAATCCATGTCTGAGTCCACCTCTCTCCACTTTGCTCTTCAACCTTCAGTCTTAAATGATTGTTTTATAGCTTACTTTGAGTTTTTTTTAGTCCATGAGATGCTTTAGTTTTGTTCCTCTTTGCTGTCAGCATTAGCTTTTGTTTCAGTAAGAGGAAAACATGCTCTCTTCCAGTTTAAAAGCACTAGATGGCGCTGCAGCAGAGAACCTTTGGTCTGTATGCAGCAGGAACTGGCTCTGTAGGCAGCACTGAAGGTGAGTGTGGCTCCCTCTGGTGGGCTGAGAATTAACTGCGCTTTGCTGCTACTTGCTGCCTTACTTCTCTCTCCTTTTCTTCTCAGTTAGTCTGGATGGAAAAACATATATGTGAAAAAATAATGCCATAGAAGAACACTGAGCCCTTATCCCCATCATCCTCCATCACTATGTATGTTAGAGGAGTGTGGGAGGACGTCTTACTAGCCACTACTTTGACAGATAAATGCTAATGACCTGCAGTTGCGAGCCTCCACCAGTTCACTGAGCTGGTTCTGTGCTTCCCTCAGCTCCTCTAGACACTGCTGATAGCTCAGGTCTGCAGAGCCCGACCGCGCCAGCAGAGACACCTGAGTGGACAGCTCACCGATCCTATCCCGCAATCGCTGGATAGACATGTACAGATTCTCATCATCTTCCTCCTGCCACCAGCAAAACAAGATGAAGGAGGGAGAATTAAATTGCACTCTGGCCACTGCACAAAACTATAAATGAAAAAAAAATACCTTTGCATTAACAATTTCTATGTGGACGAGCAGCGAGGCCAACTCCAGCTCCTCACTGTAGCTGTTTTTTAGAGGAACACTCCGATAACCTGAAACACACAATATGTTTCCCCCTCGTCTTATGATATATTGTAATTTGCCAGCACATATAGAATATCGTACCTGTTCTCAGCAGTCGGACAGGGCAAGTGGCCTGGGCCAGGAAGTTAGGGTCACTGAACATGTCCTCTTCGTAAACAGTGAAGCGCAGGAAGGCAAAGGTGGGGTTATGGATGTCAAACACAAACTGTTTTTGGAGCCACACAGGGTTCAGACCATTATCAGCTGTAGAGGAAGAGAATGGTTAGAAGAACAGTCATTTTGCTTTGTTGCTAATGGACTATTATGGACTATTATAGTGTTTACCCATTTCAAATACCTGAGCTTTTGTGACTAGTATGTGTTACCTGACCTGTACTTTGAAGTAACTCAAATGTACATATTAATTCATCTTGCTGTCACCAGGCTCTTACCTACAACATCCGTCTTGCACTTGCAGCTGTCATAGTCAGCTCCACAGATCTCTACCTCCACAAAGGGGCACACGATGCTGCGGCCATTTTTAGGCAGATGGCGAGCTCCCAACACCTGATGTTAGAGCTTATTAGAGACTTATTTCTATGACGTAACTGTACTGATATGGACTTTTCTGACCTGCAGTTGGATGGTGATTGGCTCTATGTGCAGTGTGTCTTTGTCAAATGGGTCAAAGGTGTCATCTCTCATAATGTCAGGCTGAGGAACGAAACCGCACCCCCCACCGAGCATGAACAAAGCCTGGTTCAGCTGCATGGGTTTATCTGAAAAAACAAAACAACATACAACGATTTACTATAACAGGGCATATCTCTGAACAGTAGATTACAGAAATGTCTTTAAATGTCTGAAAAAATGTAGTGACTTCTCAAACAGTCTGAGTGAGTTGTAGACGGTTATATTAATGATATATTATAATATCAATGCATTCACTCTGACCTGGAGTCTGGAAGTTGAGAGCGACCAGTTGGGAGCCGCAGTGCCACATGAGCAGTGGGTCGTAGTTTGATGAGTCCAGCCTCTGTCCGCGGGGGTAGACTCTTGACAGCTGACGGCGGTTGTACTGTAAGAAACGCTTCCCCCTCCCACGAGTCGCAAACTTCTCTGCCTTAGTCTCTGGGAATGAGGACATGTCCCTGTAGCAGGCTCTTTCTGTCCCAATCTCTGAAAAAATGCAACCAAATGAGGACATATTTCAAGACAACAATAAAGATAGTATTATGAGAACGGACTGTCTTCATTGAACGGGACCGGTCTGCAGTAAACCACAAGATCAGACAACTCCACAGCGATCTTCTTTCTCCTCTCCATCTGCTTCTCTTCCTGCATCTGTTACCATGAAGACATCAACAACAGTGGGTTTTGAATAAGCTATATTGTTTTAATCCGTATCTAGATCACATGTCCAGAATCACATTGATAAAACTGACTCTTGCATCAGCGTTTTGGGCAGCCTCTCTGATGTGGCTGGCCCAGCTCGTCAGTTCCTCCAGATTATCAGCGGCCACATCCAAAGTCTGGACCGGGTGAGAGGAGAGGTGCTGCGAGTGAATGGTGAACACGTACGGACGCATGTTTTTCCCATCTTTATGCACCACTGGAAAGAGAGACACAATAATAATAATAATAATAATAATAATAATAATAATAATAATAATAATAATAATAATAAT
>JAVQKC010081309.1:0-24418 GCA_036025475.1 Philypnodon macrostomus | reverse complement strand
GTTTCCGGCCGAACCCGGAGTACGCCCCGGCCCGCGAGCCGCTCGACCCGGGATCACAGCCGTGGATTTTCCGCCCGCAAGGCATCGGAGGTGTGGACACTTCCCCGAGCCTTGGACTCAGTGCCTGCCTGTTTTGTACGGTAGTGATTTTCTGTTCCCCTGTTTTTTACACTTTTATGTTGGTTCAAATAAAGACACTTGAACTAGAACTCTGTGTAGCGTGTGTAGCATTTGGGTCCTAAGTACACCCCCCGTGACACAGAGCCTTAATTTGTAGTACATTAGATTCGAGACCCAAACACGGCATAAAAACAGGCCTGATTGTGCACTTGAAATCAATTCACAAATGACTTCAAATTCAACACAAGCGAAATACATTTAAAAGCCTATGTCAAAACACTCATCACAATAATTCTTTTACAATGCAATTTTTATGAGCTTGTTGCAATTTGAACATGCATTTTTACAGGCTGTTTGTTCAGACGCTCTTAGACTTTGATAACACATTTATGGGCCCACAGTGACAGTTAAGCCATCCTGAAGTTGTTCTGCTGATGTATGGGAAAACATAGTAAAACTGTGAAAATGTGGGTCAGAAGTGTCACGTCGAAAAGAGCTGAGAAAACAAGTCAAAAACGGGAAGAATGAAAATGATATTGTTTCTTGCACAAAGGTGGGTGGGACGTCATTTAAAACAAAAATAGATAACACAGCTTTAGCTAAGCATTAGAAACCAGTTACTCGATCATTTACTTCAGCGGTAATAACCCAAAGTTAGATATAAAGTCATAATACTATTTGTTCAATAATGATAATCCATATATAATCCAAAGACGCTTTACTATTGCATTATTCATTCACTCTCCGACCACCACCGAACACCAATCACACAACTACATTCATTCATAGGCAATATGGGCTAAGTGTCTTGCCCAGGGACACAACAACAGTATGAGCTCGGATGGGGACTCGAACTGGCGACCCTCTGGTTGCAGGGCGAGCGCATGCACATTTGTAATCATCTGTGTATTTATAAACTGCATATTCATGAAATTATTGGTAATGACATATTTACTAATGGTTTGTTACTGCCAAATAGTGGTGAATTAATCTTTAGTTTTACAAAAATTGTGATTTTCAGGGACGATTCTATACAACGGGCCCAATGTGTTGTGCAACAATTATTTATTCATTCATTTTATTCTTGATGAGGTTGTGGGTGGCTGGAGCAATCATTCACTGTCATGTTCATTCACTGAAGGCAACTTAGAATCACCCATGTCCTTAAACAATGGGAGGAAACCCACAGTAACACAGGGAAAACATGCAGACTCCACTATGAGTGCTTGTGTTTCAGGCCGGCCCGAGAATCAAACCCACAACCTTTATTTGGCAAGACAGCTAACCACTCTGCCAAAATCAATTCATCCCAAAAGTATTTCCAAAAAAACAAAAAAAAAATGAAAAATGGTGGTTAAAAGTTCTCTTCCTCGATTTCTCAAATTTTACTTACGCATACTTCAAAATAAGATGACTGAAATAAAGATAAAAATGTGGTGCAGTAAAACTCAGAAAGTTCATGTAACTGAGTAAATGTAACTTACCTCTGAAAACCAAAATACGCAGCCACCTCTGCCTGAATACGCTCCACCCCATACTCCTGCCTACATACTGTTTCTGGAATCTGTGGCAAAAACTGACGAGACACAGAAAAGAGTGTGGGTCAGAGATAAGAGCCGTGGATCATTCAGCGAACAGATGGCGTCAATGAGGATAGAGCCAAGTTCATGTTAAGGGTAAAAGCACTTTTTAATCTAACAAACCTGAACAAAGAAGTGTAATGACCTTTTCCAAATGCACTTCCAAACGAGGAAGCCCAATTGTTTATTTGATCTTGATCAGTAGTTCTTTTTATACAATCGCAAAAAAAAAAAAAAAAAAAGTAGCACTAAAGACTATACGTCTACTATACGTATGTCTATACCAGGACTAAACCTAAACTAAAACCAGGTCTAAAGTGGGACTGACCAAGACTAACCAAATCTATAGGTTGAAGAAGGACAAACCAAGACTAAACCAGGCCTAACTGAAGGCTAAAGTAGCTCTACAAACTGTCTATACCAGGACTAAACTTTTTATCTGGTCCAAAACAAAACTAAACCTGGTCTAAAGTAGGACTAAAGAAGTCTAAATTATGTCTAAACCAAGACTAACCAAAACTATAGGGTTAAGGAGGACTAAACCAAGACTAAACTAGGTCTAAACCAGGTTTATAGGACAGAACTAAAGGCTTTATCAGGTCTGAACATTCATGTAGATGATATCTGAAGAACTAAACCAAGAATTTAAACTAATCTGAACCAAGTCACAATTATGTCTAAAGCAGGGGAAAAATAAAGACAACATAAGCTCTAAACCAAGACTAAAGCAACATTAATTAAGGTCAAAAACAAGTCTGAAGAATGTCTTAACCAGGTCTAAATCTAAGATGAAACCAAGTCTGAACTGGGTTTACAGGGTCACCTAAAGCGCCCCCCTTTTCAGCTAATGAATAATCAGGAGGATAACTAATGCCAAATTATTTCATGTTCAGACAAGAGGCCAAGCACCAACAGAAGAGCATTGTCTGCTGTTGTTGTGGACAAACCTCAAAACAAGAAGCTGGACACAATGCTTTGACCTCAGTGTGGTCAGACCAGAGGAAGAGGATTTTAGACTGGCTACTATCACAAAGCTGTTCATGTTGTGTAGCTGTGAATAGGCTATGTAAGAAATATGTCAATAGGTCATTTATCATCAATGACATGTCATCTATGTATTTGCAGTAATTTGGATGACTCTATTGGTAAATATTTGTGTGTCCCTATGTCACAACTGTTACAGGAAGGTTTTTTATTTATAGGTTCAGTCTGACTCATTTCCACTACCCAAAAATGTAGGATCTATCTATCTATCTATCTATCTATCTATCTATCTATCTATCTATCTGTTCATAGGGTTGATTTGTGTCCTATCGACAAGAGTAGTAAAGCTAATACATTTATTTTCCCCATAAAAGTTCAAAACTGTTGCCTTAACTACAAAAATTTCTGGCAAGTAGACTTCATTTAAGCTAATTTATGCTAAGCTACTTCCTCCCTTTATTTTTTATTCCTGTGTTATAAAAACATTAGGAAGTTAGACTTAGACTAAACAGTTTGCCTAACTATAATAGATCAAATCATCAAAGACACATTTTCAGTTCATTAGCTTACCAGGTCGTTTGGGCTAACAGGAAATTCTATCTAAAAAATGGACTTGGCTTTGTCACGGCATGTTGAAATATTAAGGATACTGACATTATATTAATAATTACCTCACACCCGAAGGATTAATAATACGTGCATCCAACCAGTGTGGCTATCCTGCCACTGATTAGCGTGTTTAGCTAACAATAACATAATGACCTCGCTCGGCTTGCCCTAAGACCTTGCGTTTTGTGTATAGAGACAGCTTTAACAGGTGAGCTGAAGGTTGTATAATGGTTATTCAATGATTAGCTTGGGGTGTGGGGCGTATTAAATACCTATAATCTATTAAAGGGAATGTGAACGTGAGCCATGTGCGTAAAAGGAATAAAGAGATTCTTGGGAGGGGGCCAAACAGGAAATCTTTGTGATCTCCTCATCGTGTCCAATTGTGCCTTTTATTAAGAATTGTGAAGCATGATCTACATCCTTGTGTTGTTTGGACTGAGGTTGGCCTCTATGGCAGATTATATACAGTGTGTGAAGCGTTAGCACCGCAGCCAAGCTCACGTATACATTATGTTGTTATTCTGGGAAAGGGATACCATAAATACAGAAGTGTAAATGTGACCGTAGAGTGAACTCTGCAAATGATGAAAAGAAATCAACACATTTGTGAAGCTATTCCAGCTCAGGCTACTGCCCTACTTAGCAGCATTAGCAGTAGCGACACACTTTCTGACCCGTCATTTCTGTCCAGGATTGGTAAAAAAGTGTAATAACAATGCATCGACAGTCAAAGATGCTTAGTTGATTGCATTATTCATTCACTCTGCAGTCACTCTACAGCAGGGGTGTCCAAACTTTTTTCACTATTGTCAATAATGATTACCGATAAGGGCCACTTGCTGAGGCGACCAATTTCACTTCACCAAGTATCTGTTTTCTGGACACACGTGTTCAGCAGGGTTTTTCTTCACTTAGTGTCCCTCAATATTATAACCACACAGAAAAGTGCAAAGCTTGTTACACATTGAATGCTATATTTTAGTTAGCTTCTGTAGAAAGGTTGGGCCAGTTAAGAGGTAAGCCTGAGGCTCTGTGGGTCGCATTTGGCCCCTGGGCTATAGTTTGGACACCCCTGCTCTACAGGTTTCTCGGACCACCACCAAACACAAATCACACAACCACATTCAATGTGGGAGTTTTGCTTTTTGTGGCTTAGAGGTAGCTTATTAAAACGTGTGGGGATTGAATGACTAACAGATGTAAACTAAAGTCATATTTATTATTGCAGGCTGTTCTTGACCATTTTGAATACTGCTTGATAGATGACAATAAGAATAATATAATTTAGGGGGGGGGGGGGGGTGCAGAGACTACGCGTTTGCCCTGCAACTGGGCAAGACACCCACATTGCCTTTGAATGTATGTGATTGGTGTTTGGTGGTGGAGAGAAAATGCCGTAAGGCACAGAATGGCAGCCACACCTGTGTGAGTCTGCCACCATAGGGTATGGAGAGTGAATGAATAATGCAACTGTAAAGCACCTTTGAGTGTCGAGAAAAGCACTGTAAAAGTACTATGCATTATTATTATGATGGATCAGTATCTTACAATAACATAAATATTTCAATATCACATAATGGTATCTTAAAAATGTAGCAATATGCTTTCATACTTATAGGAACCCACAGATTTGTACAGCTATTAATAATATAATATTTTATTTCTAATGGTACAAGTAAAATACCAACATGACAATACATTTTAAACTAAATCAACAATATCTGATGTTTGAGAAAACAATATGGACACAAATTTGAATACAACCCGAGTTTACATAGGAACAGGATTCACATACAGAGCTGTTTATGAATACACTGCAGATGCTTTACCAGGGCGGGTGCCTGCATACATGTGGTTAGCGTGACAAACAGACAAAGATAAAAAGGAGTCGACTCATTACATTGTTAAATTCTAAAATGTAAAATGGTCAAATCTATTTGCTGGAAAAAGGCTTTTTCTAAAAACATGGGAAGCCTTTGTGTTACTTCTGTTTGCTTCCAATTAGAGGAGATTTTTGTGGTCATACTTATTGGTCAAATATTACTACATTTATGCCTTTAATGCTAAAAGGGATTTGTTAGATGCATCAGAAGCACTATATAGATACAACAAAAAGCACTGGCACATCCAAAGTGAACATTCCTCATATCTTACATTGTAATCTAAATCAGCATTCACATAACTATTAATGATTACATTGCAAGTAAATATCCCATATTTGCAAAATTGTCCCGCCCTGATGTACAGACGCTGAACTTTACCAACAGGAAATCATTGATTAAATGTGTCGTTATATATGTGTCATTAATTAAGTCAATGTTAAAAATAATTGAATGATTAATTATGTTCCGTGCTGCAGTGCATCATGAATCAATTTAAACTGTCAACTATCATCAAACTCAGTGAGCGGGTTTTACAGTCAGTATTCTGGTCAAAATATTATATTGTGTTTATTTATTCTGTTTATTCCCTACAGGTCTAAATTATCCCTATTCTGGGAATAAGAAGTGAGGGATACTGCATTCAGTGACGGGTTTAGTGATTTGGGGGCTCAAGACAAACATGGGCAGGGGGCCCTCTGTATCTGGCGCTTTTAAAGTCCTACCTGAAATTTCTCTTGATTTGTCAGTCCACTGTAACCAGATGGCTCAACCATACGGAAAAAAATGGAAAACTGGTGAGGCGTATTGGCTTCATAATGCTATTTGACCAAATTAAGGTTAATAATTATCAAGACATTTTAGATTTCATTTATGGGGACCTGGAAGCTTGGGGCACTGAGCAGCTGCCTTCTTTTGCCTAATGGTAGCGCCGCCTCTGAGGTTCAGATGTTCCGGCTTCTGCCTTTATGACTCGCGGTGTGGTCAGGAAAGGCTAGTGCGGAACAGCCTTATTATGAGGATATAACTGTTAGAGAAAATACAAAGTATTAAAGAGCCTATGTACTTCTCTGTAAACTAGGGATGCACCGATATGGAATTCCTTGGTCGATACTGATGCCGATATTTTAATTACCAATTTGACCGATACGATACTTTGTAAACATCTACATATAAATAACTGCTTTAAATATATTTATTAATCCATAAATATTACTTTTATTTAATTTAGTAAAAAAAAGTTAGACTTTTTTAATGGGCTTTTCTTTCTCTGGCTGTTTCTAAACCTAAATATAAGTTATCCTTGTAGAACAACTGGTTACCATCAGCCATCTGTAAAGGCAAATACCAATAGTTAAAAATGTAACTATCGGCCGATACCGATGTTGAGACGATATATCACTACTGGAAAACTTCTTTCAGATTCTGTAAAACCTATATTGAGAAATTGGCTGTTTAGGATTATACTACCAAAAAATAAGATATCAATCTGTAAAATCTGGCCCACCCTTGTTTATAGAGAAGGAACTGTGCTAAAATTTAATAAATAAACTCATTAATACATGATTGATTAAATGTGTCTCATACAAACAGAACATTTTATGATTACACTGCAAAAAAACACCCCATATCTGCAAAAGCGTCCCGCCCTGGTGAAGCATCTGCAAACATAGCGTTGTCAAACAGACAAAGTTGAAATAGTGCCGGCTCATTGTTTTGGCCACTGGCTGTGTCCCAGGCTGGGTCCCGGGCTGCCCCCTCCCTCTCTGATCAGATTGTTGTCTGAGTCGTCGTCCGGCCCGTTCAATAGAATATCTCTCCGAGCTCTGAGGTTGGGCGAGCGAGGATAAAGGATCATATCATAGATTAATGCTGCAGCTATCCCACCACACATGGGCCCCAACCAATACACCTGTGATAGACAAGACAGATTTGACATATGTATGATAATAGGGATGCACTTCTATTAAATTTCTTATGCATGCAAGTAAACAGTATATACTAATTCAAATGTATTTATAGATTTTATTAAACTTCTAAATGTATTTGAGTTCCTCTAATTAAGATCCCAGGCAATATAAACTTTAGAAATATTTTCAAAATGTATTATTTTTCAACCTCATTTCTGCTCTGTTGGATTATTATATAAAAAGCATGTGACCGACAGCACTTGTTTACTGAGGGATCTGATGGACACATTGCTATGACTGGGAAAAGTCAAAGGTCTGACTAAGCCTTTAATTCTTTGTAAACAACACTTAAGTTAAAGAGAACTCAAAATGGCCTTTGGTAAGCAATAACTGCTAAATCAATAAGGATTTACTAAATGGAAGCTGAAAATCTGTCTGCTGAAAACTGAACAAAAGTTACCCAATGATTCTGCATTTGACTCTTTATGACTGCTGGTCCAAAAGAGCGTGCCGGGTTGATGCCACATCCGGTGAAACTTATCTGTGGAGAGAATGAGAGTGCATTACTTTGACATAAGATGGAAGCTGATACAGATCACATGTTGCAGAAGTGATGGGACTAATGTGGGCTCATTACAAAACCACTCAAGTATGAGATGAAGAAGTCTGGCATGGAGTCAATCATATACAGTCTATCCTAAAAAGGATGGAGGGCCTTCTATAGTCAGTACAGGCTGCTTCAAGTCAAAAGTTTGCTTTTTATTTGATTTATTTTAACCCTAAATATGACTCATTAAGCCCTATGAATCCTGGTCATCTTGGAATATGCTTGTGCCCTCAGGGAAGAAAAAACCCATGGAATAACAGGTAGTCGGCTGACCACATTCTTTGGACACATAATGTTGCTGAACCTAAACCTGACCAACTGCAGGAGGCTCTTACCTATTTATTTAGTTAATTCCAGGTGGCAGCCTTTTATGGCCAGGCAGTGTACCTAAAGTAGAATTTTCTTCCACAAACTCAAATCTGAGTAATCCTAGGCACTGAAACACTGACCTTCTCAGGAGCCAAAATACACTTAATTTTCCATAAATAGGTGAACAAACCTCTCATTATTTCAACTATAGTTTGTTTACATTGGCTGTTGATGCAAAGAAGGTCAACAGGGGGAGAGAGTGCCTTAAAGGGTCACTGCAATTTTATAATTGAAACAAAAATAATGCTATTACTATTATTTACTTACAGCCACTAAGTGTCCCAGTGCGACGGACAGACCGATGGCCAGAGGAGCCGAGCCCTGGACGTCTGTTCTTCTCTTATCAGTGACAGCAATGACACACAGGACCAGCTGTAGAGTGGCAAAGAACTCGATGGCAAAACCCTGGCCGACGGGCACACTCAACTGGAACACACAGGGTTAACAATACTGTAAAACTCATCAAATTACTTCAACTCAAATGTTGGAACAATGGATTGTCTCAAATGGTTTATGTTTAACTCAAAATATCTAAGTACTTTACTAGGGTATGCAAAAGTTACTTGACTGTAGTTGATTTCTTTTTTTTACCTCTGCCAAGAAGGTAATGTAGCATTTGCCTGTTTGTTTGTCTGTCTGTTTACTTTATGCAAAAACTACTGATCAGATTTGGAAATTTCTGAAACTTTTAGGGAAGAAATGATGCAAAAACCTGTTGATTAAATTTTGGGAGTGACCTGTGTAAATGAGTGGAGGTCTGCGCTTTCTAGTCTCTAGTACTTAACATGATCTGTTCATCAGAACCAGAAATAGCAATTTGGCAAATAAATAAATAATCACCTGGTTGACCCCTAGCCCTGAATTAAATCCATTCAGAATCGCACTAGCAGCCACAGCTCCGAGCATCTGCGCCAGAGTATAGAAGATGAACCGGAGGGCGCTGATCTGACAGCTCACCAGTAGACCAATACTGACCGCCGGGTTCAAGTGAGCTCCGCTGATGTGGCCCAAGCTCTGAGCCAGGGTGGCGATGGCCAAACCAAAAGCCAGGGACACCTTCACCTCCTTGGCATTGTTCTGAGGGTTCCCTATGGCCGCACCGATGCCGAAAACGATGAAGAGTAGCATACCGATAAACTCTGCTGCCACGGCTCGCCAGAACGCCAAGCTCTTTAGTTCCCTCATGTTTGCTCTGAGTGTAAGTAATGTATTGTGGAGTATGTGTTTTATGCTCAACAAGATGGTGTGAAGAAGGGTGGGGGGTATGTGGCAAACAAAAAAATCACACATTTAACTGCTGCTTTAGTGTCAGAAGCATTGTTCAATTGAAAAAGTCTTGTATTTTAGGCCTTGTTTAACAACATTTAATAGCGTTGGTATTCAGGCATAGGGCAAGGGTCCAATCACAGCACTTCTCAGCTTCAAAAGTAAAACATATAGCTTATCTGAACATATTTTCTACTGCTTTTAAACCATTTCTATGTTCCCATTAATGACAATAAGTTAGTGGAAATAACAGTCCTGAATTTAGACTTTTGACTAGTGGTTCTCAACTGTAGGGTCAAAATGCAGATGTTTGTGGAAACAATAGAAGTATCGGCCCTTGCACATTTCTACATTTACAAATGTGGCCCTCATATAGGTTTGGATATCCCTGCCTTAGACACAATTGTATTTGTAAAGCCCAGGGATGGGCAAACTTTTCGACTCAAAGTGGGGTTTAAAAATGTGCCAAGTGGGTTAGGATTAGGGTTAGTAGTTTGCCCGCCCCTGGTATAGCCCTAACCCCAACAAAATTGCCTCAGATGAATAGACACACACAAACAAAAGGACTGTCCCAGAACATCCACTGTCCTTAGACCGTCCTCGCAGTCAGGAAAAAAATGTCCTCTGAATTGAGCTATTGAGTCTTTATTTGAGCTAAAGATCTTTAATGTCTCTGACCACTGACATCAAAAATATAATTTTGCTCACAGAACTGCCAATCATTGGATGTTCCTCTTGGGGACCAATGAAGTATTTTTGATTCTGTTTAAATATGTTGTGAACCATTCTTTGTAAACGATTATTTTCAAGATTAACAAGTCTACCAAGTGGTCAATGTTTTTTTCCCCCATAATGTTAAATGGCAAAACCTCTGTACATAAAAAGGATCAGGGTGCACAGTGGCAGAGTTGTTAGCACTTCAAGTTTACTCAATCTGTGTTAGAAGAATTTCTCTTTAAGTTTCCCTACAGTGTTATAAATGTGAAAGTGTATGGTTGTCTGTCTGTGTGTTTATGCAGAGCCGGCTCTACCATTAGACAAATGTAGGAAGCTGCTTAGGGCCCCAAGCTTCCACGGCCCCATGAATGAAGCCTAAAATAAATATGTCTGGGTAATTATTGAACCTACTCTTACAAAGGACTTAAAATGTGCCAAATAAAAAGGCCCCCTTGCCCATGTTGGCCCTTGAGCCCCCCAAATATCTAAATCCATCACTGTATACATGCTTTGCTGTTTGAGAGGTGGTCAGATTTTATGCCAAAGATGTGAGTAACTGCAGGGTTTAGTGGATCAAAACAAGAGAAAGTGACTTTCTACATTTATTTGATCTTTTATTGGAAATGTTTCACCATGTCGTGCATGTCTTTAGAGAATGAGAAGAGGCTGGGGAGGATTTATTTTTCTTTTGGTATTCAATTCAAGGCATATCTCAGTCTAAACCAGGAAATGAAACAGAGGCCATTGCAGACCAAAGGAATTTGACAAAAATAAATGAAAAAATCGCCACCAGGAGAAAACCTTAACTAAACCAGATTTAGCACTCCAGCACTCCACTGCAAAAAAGGAACATTTAAAAAATGGCTTGAATTCACAATATTCATCTTGATAACAGTAAGTATTGATTTATTTTTTTATTATTAGACCTAGATTATTTGATTTGTTTAATATTTGTCATAATCCAAACCAAAATTACAAGGCAGAGGAACTATGAAAATTACTTTAAATATATATATATATATATTTTTTTTTACAAAAATAGAGTCAGTTTGCACCAAAACAAGTCAAATAATCTAGATTAATAAATGTAAATGTAAAACCTATAAATCAATCTTAATATTTAGATTTCAAATTCTATTTTGTATAGTGCAGGGGTGCCCAAACATTTTTTCCTCAGGGGGCCAAAATAAAAATGTATTACTGGTTCGCGAGTCAAATGCAAAAAAAAATTGGCATTATATATTCTATAATTGAAACCTTATTACAACTCCATATTTTAGCGTAATAATCTGGGGTTCTGGGGGTCCTCCCTTCAAAAATATATTTTATATAAGAGCCATTCACAAAGATTGTAAAGAAAACTGAATACAAATGTTTTTGTTTATTTTATTTATTTATTTGTTTATTTGACAGGGACAATGCATGCTAGCATAGTTCCAATACAAAGAAAGAGACTGATGTTATGCATATAGAGTTTATAGCTAAAGCTAATTCTCGACTCCTGTCCCTGGTTGGGCTTATCCAGTTAATTATTTTCATATTTTACCAAAATCATAATAATTTAATGTAGCCAACCAAGAGCCAACCAGAGTGGTCCAACTCTGAGCTGAACGGGGAATCTGAACGTTCAGCCTATTTCATTCAATAATTGGGCTTTACTATCCATAAATTCTGGTGCGTCCTGCGGGCCAAATCAAAGGGCCCTACTTTGGGTACCCTTGGTATGAAGTTAGGGTCTATTAGCAAGACTAAACCAGGTCTAAACTAAGGGCCTATAGTTTTTACAGGGCATACAGTACCATGCCCACAGTTTGAGAACCAGTGATCTCTTTACATGTCACTTTATTTAAGTTGGGTCAGAGCATAGTGCATGACTTAGCAGCAACCAACACCGGCCCGTAACAATAGGCAATAAAAGGAGTCGGTGGCATCTAAACAAGACTGGTGTGAAGGCCATTGTTTGATAGACAGCTCATTGTAGTTAGCACGTGTCCCGCCGAGACGGATGCACAGCACTGGGACACTGGAGTGAAGGAAATAGCTTCTTTTGAATTCTCCAAGACAAAGAAACCAGCCAATTACTGCCATTATGTGGGAGAATAGAAGAGGGGGGTCAAAAGGACAAGCTGATGTTTGTCACTAGTCTGAAAATTGTCACTACTTAGTAAAAGGTGAACAGGTCACATATAGTGGATTATTGTTACCAGCATGTAAGACTTTGAGGAAAATTCTTGAAATATTGCAGGATTATTGAGTGTGATTGGTGAGTGGTAAGTGGTGTTTGATAATTTAAATGGTTTAGAATGAGATTTCAATTGATTGAATCTTTATATACATTCAAAATAGCAGTAAAGTTTGGGAAACATCTCAGAAAGAAAACACTTTTTAACATTTAGGGCCCCAAACTTTGGAAATAAGTTCTCTTCACTGGGTCAAAGAAAGCTTAAAGCTGCAGTGCCTGATATTTATACTTTATATTTGAGCAAAAATAATTACACAATCGTCAATGGTCAAAAATTGTCAATAGTAAAGCATACCAGAAGTCATCTGAGGAAAAAAAATAGACTTTGAGATCCTCTGTGGGCTGCATTATAAGGGTTTTTGTTTTAGAGCGCTGGGACGCTTCCACAAGACAGGAGTGCTCTGATTGGTCAAATTTATTTATCCAGAATCTATAAGGAATAATTCAAGCTGATTCACAGTGTTATTCTGATACTTCCTGGTTTGTGGGGGAGGGTTGAGAAGAAGAGGAAGGGGAAATGGTAGCGCATCATTCAAACACATTTTTTTTCGTTTTGGTTTTATTTTTGTCCTGCACAAAATAAGGTTCTGCAACTTCTGAGTGTCAAACAGGCCGTCAACAAACATAAAGACTTAAAAACGTTGAACCAATGGGACGACTGTTGCGTTGTAAGAGGACAGAGATTAGCTGTCAGTGAGAAGAAGCCAGATAATAAGAAATGATGGCTCTCCCAACTTCTGAGAAAACAGCTAAATAGTTCAATGAAGTTAAAATGGGGGTGGGCATTCAGTACCAAGTGGAAGATGGAAGTCGGACACATCGGTCAGGCCTTTATCTTTATACCATTAGCCTACTCCTGCATCCCATACTCTTGTTTATTGTGTGTTATTGTGTCAGGGGCATATCATCAGACAATGTAGCCAGTGCAACTGAACAGGGGGGGCCCAGGAGGTGGAGGGTTCATCAATCTAAACCAGGACTATTCCAAAACTAAACCATCTCTAAACGCAGGAGTAAAAAAGTTTAAACCTTCTAAAACAAGACTAACCAGGACTAACCAGGACTAAACCAGTACTAAATGAGGACTAAACAAAGGACTAAACCAGGACTACTCCAGACAAAATCAGGTCACACTAACAAATAGGCAGACGCAGTACTTTTTACTTAAATGCATATATTTCGAGTTTTCCTCTACACATACTGCCAAAGCTTGATAGACTACTTGGATAGCCCACTAAAATTACGACTGTCCGTGTGCCAGGGGACTACACCCTCACATCATTCATAATCCTCCACACCTGCTTTATCTTTAAGCCTCAAATGTTAACGCCGATAAGAACCGTCATCCCCAAACGTATAAAACATTCTGACAAAATTTTAATAACTCCACATAGGAATTATTACCCAAACAAACCCAAGGCTAGATAAACGTGAGCCAAAATGGAAGTCCAACCAAGTACGCAAATAAACAATAGGAAGACTTGTTTGTTTAATGTAATCAAGAGTGTACTTACGACATTTGGCCGTTTTCCGTCAAAGCAGTGTAGAAGTTATCAAAAGATCCAAAAGGCAATATATCTTGGCTTGAAAATCTGGTATTCCATTTCCCCTGGTTCTTTATGATATAACCAACAACAAATTCACAGTGCACTGTCTTTCTACACAGCTATTCTCCAAACTGATTTTTTGCAAATGTGCTACATGATTTTAAATACTTGTGTAAAGAGGAGGAACTTAAAAAGAACATTAAATCGGAACATTAAAGTTTCTCTGAAAAGGCCTGCTGGAGTTCTTAGAAAGCTTCAGTGAAAGCCATCAACCCTGAGGCTAAAAGGTGAGCTCATTGTTCTAGCAAGTGTGACTTAACGTGCCAACTGGTCGTAAATGGGAGATGTGTGATTGTGTGATTTCATAAAAGTCAGTAATGAAAGTAAAAATTGTGTGCATGATTTGACAATTACTAAATATACTGTAAATTGATTTACAATGGTTTGAGAATGCCAGTCTGTTTTCAAGGTAATGATTTTGCACTCCTGGTTTAGTCCTAGTTTGGTCCTGGTTTAGTTCTAGTTTGGTCCTGGTTTAGTTCTAGTTTGGTCCTGGTTTAGTTCTAGTTTGGTCCTGGTTTAGTTCTAGATTAGTTCTGGTTTAGTCCTAATTTGGTCCTGGTTTAGATCTAGTTTGGTCCTGGTTTAGTTCTAGATTAGACCTGGTTTAGTTCTAGTTTGGTCCTGGTTTAGTTCTAGATTAGTCCTAGTTTAGTCCTAGATTAGACCTGGTTAGGTCCTAGTTTGGTCCTGATTTTGTTCTAGTTTGGTCCTGGTTTAGTTCTAGATTAGACCGGGTTTGGTCCTAGTTTGGTCCTGGTTTAGTTCTAGATTAGTCCTGGTTTGGTACTAGTTTGGTCCTGGTTTAGTCCTAGATTTGTCCTGGTTTAGTCCTAGATTGGTCCTGGTTTAGTTCTAGATTGGTCCTGGTTTAGTTCTAGTTTGGTCCTGATTTAGTCCTAGTTTGGTCCTGGTTTAGTCCTAGATTTGTCCTGGTTTAGTCCTAGATTGGTCCTGGTTTAGTCCTAATTTGCTCCTGGTTTAGTTCTAGATTGGTCCTGGTTTAGTTCTAGTTTGGTCCTGGTTTAGTTTTAGTTTAGTCCTGATTTAGTCCTAGTTTGGTCCTGGTTTAGTTCTAGATTCGACCTGGTTATTTTTAGTTTGCTCCTGGTTTAGTTCTAGTTTGGTCCTGGTTTAGTGCTAGTTTGGTCCTGTTTTAGTCCTAATTTGGTCCTGGTTTAGTTCTAGATTAGACCTGGTTTAGTTCTAGTTTGGTCCTGGTTTAGTTCTAGATTAGACCTGGTTTAGTTCTAGTTTTGTCCTGGTTTAGTCCTAGTTTGGTCCTGGTTTAGTTCTAGATTAGACCTGGTTTGGTCCTAGTTTGCTCCTGGTTTAGTTCTAGATTAGACTGTGTGTATTATGCTGTTCTCAAGCCTGGTCAGATAAAGGAGACTGAATCAGGCTATTTGTTGTAAATTCTAGGCCTAGTTAAATATGTAAATCCAGTCTTTCACTGTGGCGACACGTAAAGGGGTCCCTTAAAAATCTCTTACCTAGTGTTCAGCGTGTTGTTCCACTTCTTTACTTTACTTTAAACAGGCTTTTACGGATAAAACATTATGACCACCTCTATTTTGCAGTTTTTATATGTTGTTACTGTTCGCCTTCCACCACCATCGCCTTTTTCTTCTTGGAGGTTATTTATCATTTCAACCATTTGACTTGATAGTGCTGCAATAGATTTATTGGACAGAATTTGGTGCTTAGACCCCGGCAGGGAGCGACATTGATGATGGATGCATTGTAGGGAGAATAGTGTAGGTGTAGGGCCGATCTCCCCCGTGTAGGGACGAGGTTCATCTGAGCTATGGAGAGTGAGATGACTCTGCTGCTAAGGATGTGATGGGACAGAGGAGTGTGAGACAGTGAGATGATTCTGCTGAGGACGTAATGGGACAGAGGAGTGTGAGACAGTGAGATGATTCTGCTGAGGACGTGATGGGACAGAGGAGTGTGAGATGAGAAAGGGAGATGGAATAGCTGCTCGGGAGGTGATGGGGTGGAGGAGGGCTGCTCGAATCTGGAAAAAAAAGCATAAATATAGGCAGCTGAGAAGTGATTGGCTCAGTGGATGAGGAAGTAGAATGTGATTGGCTGAGATGAAGTGAGCTGAGGGACAGGACAAGGAGCCGGATACAGTCTTCCTGGTTGAACTTCCGACCTTGAAAATAGACCCTTTCAAAGATTGTAAACAGAAAGGTCTAAATGGAGGTCTGAATGGAGGCAAGACCATAATACATTTCTCAATGAAGAAATTAGAATTATCCACAAAATAATACAAATTCAGATGGTTTTGACAAATGACAACCACTCTCTACATGTAGATTATGTCAGAGCCTGGTTAGGAAACATTAATGAAGTACCTCACATTGTATGTTTATTTAATGTACACATGAGTAACAGTTAGACTTTTGGCTGGAGGCAAAGGTTTTACTGGATAAGTCTTTACAGAAATGTTGAAGACCACAACAGTTTGTTGTATGATCAGAATGATTCTATCCCTCACCAGAAATCCCAAAGATACTCCAAAGTTTCCTTCAGTCACCTCCACCTGCTGAAGTTTCTATACATTCATTTACAATTACATGTGAAGCTGCATGACTATATTCATTTTTCTAGGCTGTCACAGATGAGTAGAACCTAATGCAACTATTCATCACTGACACATTGAATTGACTAAGAACACATAGGGGACATGCAGACTCCACCCTCATTGATTGTAGTCAGCAGGATTGAGGCTAAATGTTTTTCCCAAGCACAGCACATACTTCATTTTCTCTGAAAGAGTTCCAAATACTTGATGAGTTGGACCACTTTGTGTTTCGAAATTGTTGTCTTTGCAAATGTGCAGATTGATAATTAAATCTGAACAGCAAGCAATAAATTCAATGGTATAACTCAGGCACTTTTCCAAAAGAGAAGACTGACCACAGTTAGGTAACTCCTGTGTAGCATGAATCATTTCCACGTTTCCTCTGTTCACACCAGGAATCATTAACGTTACTGCTGTAATGTCTTGTCACAAGGTCATAATGAACAGGCCAGACTTTAGTCTCGGGGTTAATGTTTTGACAACACTTGTAGATAATATCTCCTAAATGTGAATCCATGATGTGTAAAACTGGGATTGTGAGCCATTCAGTCTCATGTGAAAATGAGCACAGACAACAATAAATGTTCTGATTCATTTAAGCAGGATGGTATGGTGGCATCTCATCTGTTAACTCAATATTAAACAATGAATTATGGGATAGAATATTGCATTATGTCTGACATACCCTACATTGTTTTGTCAGGACTAGAGACATGTGTTATGAGGTACTGCTAGCATGGATCTACTGTTGACTATGTTAAGGCCATTGGGCGTTGTTTGTAGGCAAACTTTCATTTCTTCACAAGACAGGATGGATGAAACATTTGCATTATTTCGTTGATATAATAGCTAATCTTGGGTGTTGGTATCACTGTTAGCATCATGTGGAAGTTTAAAATCAATCACACACACCCACACACAACAACAAAAAAAAAAACATCTATTTGACCTATGGCACTAGATTATTAGATTATTGTCACTATGTCTAGGAATCAGAACCAAGTTAATGTTGTTAGGCTAACTAGCATGATGAACTTTTACATAGTAAGTGGCTGTAGTACTGTTTTTTTAACTATTTATTTTTGAGAATGATTAAAAAGTACCCTCCCGTGGACCCACCACCTGCGGGAGGTACCCTTAAAAAAAAGGGCTGGTGCAATGTGGATCGGGCAGTGGTCGAAGGCCAGAGTTCCCTGCTTAGACTGCTGCCTTCGCGACCCGGTTTCAGACAAGCGGAAGAAAATGGATGGATGGATGGATTAAAAAGTAACCCATTCCCTATGTGACTTTGGCACAGTTGTTACTGCATGAAGAGTTGACCTATGACCCAGTGAAGAAGCTTAACCATCAAGTAAGTCTGTCCCAATGATTTTTATTTTCTGTGCTTCAATCTTTGTTGGTTGAAAAATCATCTTTTGGAAACAAAATAAAAGTAATACAAGATAACAAATGCAATACAACTATACAATGGGAATATAGATCTTTTGAATGTACATCATATAGCAGTGGTTCCCAAAGTGGGGTTTGGGTCCTTCAGGGAGGCCAAGAAATTTAGCTTGAAATGAATAACAAATATTTAGACAATTATATCATATTTAATCAAAAATCACTTCAAGTTATTTAAAGTTACTAGAGTGTGTTGTCTCCAATGTTTTTAAAGGAACATTTGATGAAATATACACTCTTGTTTTGTTTTGTATATTGAAGTGGGCTGTGGCACTCTTGACTTTGGGAATGGCTTTCGTAAAGTGTAGCACATTGAACGGATGGCTCTGAATAGTTTTGAGTTTTGTGTTGCCTAAGTTAGCCTACTGTAAATTGGATTTGAGAACAATGGTGGTTTGTTTCACCCATGAACCTAAAGACAAAACATATTTTGAATTTAATAATGACTTAGATACAACTTCATTAAAACACCACACCTTCTATGCTCTGCTGTCTGATACAAGCTATATTTTTTGTTGACGTTTTAGGTTCCTCCCAAGTTTGCCTATCCGGTCATCCAAAAAACAATTAGACTTTTTCTGCATAATAAATTTGGTCTTGTCTTACGATCCATCCACCCACTGCTGAAAATGTAATGTTTTAAGGTGAGGTAAGTAGACACAGGCCTTGCAGCACGGTAACATAAAATCTGGTGGTCATTTTCTGTTTTTGCCATATGCTTTTTTAGTTTTAGATGTCAAGAAGTCTTTTAAGTCAAGAAACAGGGGCATATGACAGCATGACACAGTGTACTCAAAATATTGTTCACTGCCCCCCCATTTGACTTGAGACCAATGGGTGTGACCTAAATTCTTTGTACCCCCTAAAATAATCTACACACTATTTCCAAATCGATTCTGCCTTCAGTTCAATATTCAGATTCATCATGAAATCCCACAAAACCATTTCTGCATGTTTATTGCAGAAGTAGAATTGTCATGCATATACATCCTAGATACTGTAGGTACAGCAAAAAACAATAGATCAGATGGAGGGTTTGTTCTGAGTAGTTTTGCCTGTTTTTAGTAGTAAACACACACAGGGAGAACATGCAATCTTTACACAGAACCCTGTCTGGGCCCGGGACTTAAACCCAGGACCTTCTTGCTTTGAGACAAAAAAGTGCTAACCACTACATTACTGTGGCGCCCCATTGTATAATGACATACACGTTAAAATCCCTGAGAACCATCTGTTTATTTGACTAATAAGAACTAAACTTAATGTGTGAAAGCCACTTGCTCCTTAAATACAATCAGCACAAACCAGTTTTAACATTAAAGCATCCACAGGCTTTGTCCTACTTCAGAGAAAACTATATCATATCAGTATAATATGATCATTTTTTAACAGTACCGGCCACATATACACAAACCTCACAGTTAAATAAATATCCAGAGAATTGTCCAAGTACTACTAACTTCAGCCCAAATATGCTCTCATTTTGACACTTTATAAAAGTGAAAAAAAATATTTAAAAGTATGTTTTAGAAAAAGCTAATTCAATGCATTTATGGAGCAGCGGTTCTCAAACTGTGATGTGGATTCCAATGGTGGTACGCAGCCTCTTTCTCGTGATTAGGAGTCTCTTGTAGTTGACATCCTGATGTTATTTTATTGTTTTTTTTAGTCCTTCTCTGGTAGGGGACTAAATCTGTGTCGAGCACTTCAACCCAGTTGGTTTTGACCTGGTTTGAGTTCATCTTGGTCTAGTAATACTTAGTGTGAAAGTATGTGTGAGGACCACTGTTATTAATATTTCCCCATTTAAAAGGAATGACTAACTAAAATAATGAAATGTGGGTGTGGAAATGACCTCCCGTTCATCCATCCAGAATTTATATTGAGAGATTACTTGCATGTTTATATTGTTTTATTTTAAAATGGCCTTGGCTCTTGTGTGCACATTACCGCTGCCCTTCTTGTGTTTCCCACCATTGTCTACGCCAGATGATCTTGTCAAGCATAACTTTTTTCCTGATGATGACTCCTAGCTTGCAAGACCCTATGTTTTGGTGACCGTGGATTTGCCTTATCCCTTAGTTAGCAGCTGTTTTGAAAATGAACCACTTTTGGCTTATATGAGAGAAAACAACAGATTTATACAACAATGTGTTTTATTTACTTAAAAAAGGGAGACATTTCAGGAGTGCACACAAAAAACATCATTCTTTAGTAACATATAGTGATAGTATAGACACAAAAAATACAAAAAACATGGCTCAATAAAGAATACTGATGGCAGCGAATGGTTAAAAGTCACAGCAAAGATCATATATGAACACAGATAGGATTCTGACCTTTGTAATAAAATAACATTTGACACTAAATTCAATATTTTTATACAAGAGCATATATGTACAATATGGCAGAAGAGTGTTTTTTTTTTTTTTTTTTTTTTTACTTCGACGTCATTTCAACAGTTGCCGCATCGTTTCCTCCGTTCACATCGTAGTCTCCCACCGGACCGCTAACGAGGACCTTCATGCGGTCCGGAAAGTCATCAAATTTAGGGAAAAGAAGGAAGTCGTAGATGAGAGCGGCCGCGATGCCTCCGCACATGGGACCCACCCAGTACACCTGCACATGTGAGGTTTACTGTTATGAGGACAATGCAACAAGCTGGTATGCTCAATAGACAATGCTTTATGTCTCCTTATGCTTGTGTTATTAAAGCTGTAGTCCAGTCCCCCACCCAAAAAACATTATTGAGTTTGTAAGGTGCCTCATAACTCAAAAACGCAACTATTATTGGTCAGCGTGGTAACCCAGAACCTCTGATTTGATGTTGCTGCAAATGAGGAGGGTAAAGCAAAAATAATAATTATGACAGATTAGCTAGGCCAGATAGTCGATTTTTAATTTAATTTAAATTTTTTTTTTTTTTTATTTATTTCTTATTTTAAGAAAAACCTACAGTCTACAACTTTAATAACAACAAATATAATGCTAGCCTGGCCATTATCTTAGCAAAGTGAAGCCTGGAACATTTCCCACATGAAACACTGAATACATGTTAATATAGGGCGGGCTATATTTCTATTGCAGTTAATTTTATCTTAATTGGATCTACAGCAATCCTTGTAGCCATGTAAAAAAACATGCCAAGAATAGACAGTTCTCCCTGTCAGACTTACCCAATGGTTTGTGAAATCATTGAGGATCAAAGCAGGTCCAAAGGAGCGTGCTGGGTTGATGCCACAGCCTGTGTAGCTAATCTGTAAAAAAACCCCAAGAAAACAAGAGGATTTGTCAACTTCACGCTAACTCGATAACACACTATCTGTAAACATTATAGGGGGGCCGAAACTCACTGCTGCTAGATGTCCCAAACAGACCGAGAGGCCAATGGCTAAGGGCGCTGAACCGGTGACATCACGCCTCCTTTTATCAGTCACCGCAATGACACACAGCACTAACTGGAAGGTTGATAGCAGCTCGATGCCCACGCCTTGGCTGGGAGTGACACCGTTAAGCTGCAAGGTAAAGTCAAAACAAGTTATAAGTGGCCACAATGTGCAACCACTGAGAAGGAAGTCTGTGTCTGTGTTGATTTGATTCATTGCACATCTGGAATGGGACCTATATCATAATGCCTTACACATTCACATTCAGGACTAGAGTTCACTACTGTTTATCATATGTTAGGTGTACAGTGCAAAATGCTGGGATGTTGAGAGCTACTATCTTACTTGGATGCTGCGGTAAGGATGCTGCCAGCAGTGCATCTCAATATAGTGGAAAAGACTATTGAGTGAAAATAAGTGAAAATAATAACCTGACACGTCTCAATGTGGTGTTCAATAATAAAATACATTTCAAAGCTCTATCTGTAAGGATCCTTCTTTATGAATTTTCTTTATGAATTTTCACTTTTCACTTTTCACTGCATCTCAAGATATTTTCACAGTAAATTATACTCACAGAATTCAGGCCCAGGGCATCAGTGGTACCCGGTCTCGCCCCGTAGACAATTCCACTGGCCAAAGACGACCCCAGCATCTGCGCAATGATGTACATGACCGCTTTGAAGACGCTTATCTGGCAACTTGCGAGCATCCCTAGCGTCACGGCCGGATTCAGGTGGGCACCGCTGATGTGGCCCAAACTCTGGGCTAGGGTGGCTATTGCCAACCCAAACCCCAGTGCCACCTTCACCTCCTGGTCCGGATTGGCATTATTCTTGTTCCCTATGGCCGTCACAAGACTAAGGAAAATAAAAAGTGTCATGCCGACCAGTTCTGCTAAGACGGCCCTCCAGAAATCCTTGCTCTTCAGCTCTCTCATGGTTGCCTCTCTTTTTTTTTTGGTTGGGGGTTTCTGCAGCAAAAAAGACTGTGTACTGGCAAACAAACTAGTGCATTTATACGGCTGCTGCTGATAATGGCCAGTGGGCGGGCTTTCGAAAAACTCAAAAAGAGAAGGCCACAGTGAATTAATGAGAAATCCAAAAGCATGCTTGGCACATCTCCTCCCCCTTTGGACTCCCCTCCTCTCCCGTCCCAACTGGCCCCTGTGCGGTTCCTCCTCACACACACTAGTCTGCTCTTTGGACTGTGAGGAGTAATCAAATTGGGCTCTGTGGTTAGTTGAACTTCATGGTCATTTTTCATTTCGTAACTTTCCAATCACCAAAGATGTCATGTTTCCACTACAATAATGTATAAGTTCTGTATACTGTCCCCATGATGCGAGTAATAATCACACTTACTGACGGGAGATATGACTGAAAATAAACCAGACAACACCCTTTTTTGTGAGCCTCCTCATCCTTCTCACCGATGCATGTTTAGCCTTTAGAAGACCACCCAAAAACTATTGTCTGCCATTGTCGTGAGCATCCTTTACGTCCTTTTTTGAAGCACAGCAGGGGGAGGGGAGGGAAGGGGAAAAACAGGGGTTGGGGGCATTTGTGGGTAAAGAAAAAGTGTGCAAAAAAAAGCCCCTAACTTTAAAACGAGACTACATAAAATGCATTTGGAGGGCAAGTGTATTTCGACTGCGGTTATCATGGAGGTCTGGGAAATGAATTACTGGTTGCACCTGGTCCCAAAGGGGTGTGAAGAAACCCAGCAGCCAGGATACGTACAGGAATGTTTTTTGTGGGAGTCTTTCACATCAAATGTATCTATGTAACAAATAAACAATCGCTGTTTGAACAGTTTGTGTTGTTTTCTGAGAATGTATTATTTTGTAATCTCAAAAAGGAGCTGGCCTGGCTTTGGCTATAAATAGACCAATCCTTAAAACCATACATATACAAATCATACATTGTTTGTTGGTTGGTTAGATCAAAATTTGAAAGTTTAAAGTCAGTAAAGTGTGAAGTGTGAATGTCACATTTTTGGATTGAGTGTCTGGATCCAAAGAGGAAAAGGGATTTGTGAGATATGGCCAAAGATATGAACTCCAACCACCAGGGTGCAGTAGAGAAACACACCATTACTTTTTATGGGTTATTTTTTATATTTATTTTTACTATTGTGAGAAGCTCTCTGAAGAGTCCTGCTTTGTTTCTTCTGTGCTTTTCTTCTCATAGGCTCTATTTGTTTGAGTAAACTACCAACCCAAACTATATATATATTTAAGTTGTTTAAGTATATTTAAGTATTTAAGCTCTAGGTTGGATATTTCTCCAAAAAAAAGTGAATGTTGTCATTGATAATTTTTCAGGCTCTGTTGAGTCTTCACTGAGCTTCTTTCACATTCACTGTAGTGCTTTGGGAGACTTGCACCACCTCGTCTCCACACTGATGAAGAGTGGTGCTGGGCCCTGCCCTGTTCATCGATACCCAGCCTCCAGCATCCGTTCCCTTATCAGGATAAGGGTCAATGGGCTCGGGCATTGTGATCCAGGAAGATGAAATCAGGCCTGTGTTGCTCATTCAGATGCACAATGGCTGGATTTAATGATGTTCTTCAGGTAGGATTGTACCATTCACAAGGTTTAGGGCAGTTCTGTATTGAGTAGGCACATTATAGTAATCATAGTATCCTGATGCTAATATAGATTATATTTTGTTTTATATAGCCTATATAGAATACCATGAGCTTAAAGCTGCGTTTAGCTCAGTCGGTAGAGCGTGAGGCACATATTCAGAGCTTGAAATGCTCTGAATAGTTTTTGCAACTTTTGTACATATAGGAGAACTTTTAAAATAAAAGTTTGCTGTAAAGTACATTTAAATACATTTTCAGTGAAACAATGCGATTAATCACAAGACTTTCATTGTTGCCCAGCAGTAATGATATGAAAATACTGATCATTCGGGGCGAGCACTGGGCTTTTATATTGAGGAAATGAGAATAATCCTCATTCAGTAATGATTATTATGTGACAAACTTAAAAGAAAACATTGCACTAAGGACATTAATCTGACAGTCTACAGCCGGCGGGGGGGGGGGGGGGGGGGGGGGGGGGGGGGGGGGGGGGGGGGGGGGGGGGG
>JAVQKC010081276.1:0-11831 GCA_036025475.1 Philypnodon macrostomus | reverse complement strand
AGGCAATGTGGGTTAAGTGTCTTGCCCAGGGACACAACGACAGTGTGCGCTCAGACGGGGGCTCGAACCACCAACCCTCTGGTCGAGGGGCGAGCGCCTACCCCACTGCACCACTGCCGGATGACACATAGACATGCACAGACACAGCCATTCACGTTGATAAGAGATACATTTGTCAGCAGTTCATCTAACAAATTCTTGGATGGTGGGAGGAAGCTGGAGAGAACCTACAATAACAAAGGAAAGACTCCCCTATTGCATTTCAGTTTTAATCTTTATTTTTTACAGAATAATTGTTTTATCTGATCAGGCTCTTTAGTTGTTAGATATTTGCTTTCAAAGACAGTCCCATGTGTCTGAAATGGCTTCCATCTGTTGGTTCACACCACACAGCCCAGCACTCACCACTGGCCTTGCCATACTGAGCTCCATACTGAGCTCCACACAGGCCGGGCCACTTGTTTTCACATTTACACACAATGGTTACACTTTGCCAACTTCTGTTACTTGAAAGCCTTCCCAACATCAGTCACTTTCAAATGTACAGTATTTGCACTAGAGTATAAATATGCGATTATATTTTGGAATTTATTTCTCATTGCATTAAAAATGAGACAACCATGTAAGAAGATGTTTGACTTAGATCTTGTGAAATACAGTGCATGCATATTAAAGCTGTTGTACAGAGAAAATGCTTCAAATTTGACTGTATCAGTAGAAAATCTGTCATAATTTTGTTATTTTACTTGCCTTGCCTCTTTAGTATTATCAAATCAGTTTGTGGGTTGTCACTATGATCAAGAGAAGTCTAGTTTTTGGGTTACTATTTAAAATAAAAATCATACTAGACACCTTTTAGTCTCAGTCACTGGCAAGAAGCACATTCATGTTTAAAAATGTATTTGGTTGGCAACACTACCCAAATACTGAGAAACGTAATTCTTATTTTACAATATCATTTTTTTGTAGTGTATATATATAATACCATTTTTAACTGATCCGTACAACCTTTCCAACATGGCTGTAATATAGGCTCATAAATGTACCATGGATCCTGTGAACACACTCACACAGCACTAGGTTGAACTTACGGACACACATCCTGGCTCCACGGGACCTCAAGCGTGTATGGCTTATTTGATGTCCACTCTATGCCTCCTACTATGTGACTCACGATCAGAGCTTGCACTTTGATGGGCAGTAGTTGAAAGAAACAAAAATACATCTCCACGTCTAAGTCTCCAACCAACAATTTCATAGATACATTTCTCCGATCAGATCTAGATGCATTCTCCTTTTGATAACCACAACAGTAAATATGCCTTGTGGTTTCCAGTGATCCAATCGAGGCGTTCACCCATGACAATGAGCGGGACAAAGCACACAATAATTCATAACTGGTGTTGCTGGATTGAATATTTCTGAGTATTTTATTGTTGACTTGAGAACGGAGAAGACATTGTGAAACAGTAGGAGCAGAAACGTCAAAACAACAGCTCACCACAAACCAGCAACAAACCAACCCATGGAATAGATACACAGGGGTTGGAGGCAGAGGATCCGATGAGGAGTTGAAGCTATTGTTTTTGTGGGTTAGAGCTATGTGTGTCCAATCAAGCCACAACAAATATACAGAAGTACTTTTTATTTATTTAGGCCTAGGACCAAATGAACAGGCTACAGTAACACAATGGTGGTAAGCTACGTCTATAGCCACCGCTGCCTCAATACCGATGTGGCAGCCTAGGACCTCTCCAACTACCGCCTAACTAACCCGTACACACTTGGGTTGGACAAGGTTGGTGTCTTGCCCAACAGCAGTGTGACCACGTTGGCGCAGGAATCACACCGCCAAACTTGAATGTTGTAGTACTTGATTTTGTGCAGGAAAATCATCTGTTTCTTCTTCCCCTCCATCACGGTCTCACACAAGCCAGGAAGTAGTGGGACCCTGTAAAATTGCTTTAAATATGTTCAGAAAATGCCATGAAAATGTCACTGTTGATCGTTCCACTTTAAATTGTAATCATTTCCTGTGGTCCGATGTCTTGTGAGTGCCTTTCTGCCGGAGTCCACACAAGCTGTTATTTCCCTTACACCTCACCACCGGTTGTTCTTCTCTCAGACAGTGATGCTCGGCTAGAGGAAAAGTGCCTCTTTCAGGGCCGCTCGTCTGTGTGATGTCTGAGCTCGCCTGGGCTTTGTCAGGTAGTTAGCGCTGAGCCGCGTTAGCACCGCGCAGGTACCGGACAGCCCATCAACCTGCACCAAAATGACTCTTGCTTGCCTCCAACCTCCGCCCGGTGTTTCTGACATCTCCTCCCATCTGCATTTTCCTGCCTTTATCGCCTTATTTCTCCAGCTTAAAAAGAGCTTCTCTGCTTTGTCACAGTTCACCGGTGCGAGTCAGTGTGTGAGTAGGAGTTTGAGAGGTAAGAAGAGCAACCGTAAAGCTCTAATGTAGAACCACTATCTGCCTCACAGTAATGGGGCCACAGCTCAGGGATAATAGGAGTCGGTCTGTCGTCCTATAAGCTTTATATAGCCTATACTAGCAAGCCTATTCTGTCTTCTAAGTGTAAGCTACTGTTTATTTTTTTTAGCAAACCTTTCTGTGAAGTAAAGAACACGATTGACCATCATATGAGCCACGAGGAGTCTACAATATAAATGTCTGCATAATATAGGAGAATGTTTCAATGTATTGGGGAAGACTGAGTCACACACACACTGCCTGCAGCCTCTCTGATCACCTACAAAAAAGACGACGGTGAAGGTTGTTATTCATCCAGGTAGAGGTCATTCTGAAAGTTGAAAAAGGGCATCTGGACAATCAAAACCTTTTCCAGATGCCCTTTTTCAACTTTCAGAATCACCTACAAAAAAAAAAAAACATACAATCTCGCAAAAAATGCACTGATATGCATTGAAGCTTCCGGTGACTCGGGTAAATATATTGGCATCAGTTTTACTCAACAAGACAACTTTTTTTCGTGTCAGACCTCCTTGTGCCTTTGTTCGGACCCTAAACTGTTGTGATAATGAGAATTGATGTAACAAAAAAAAAAGATTAAACATGCCTCTAATTAAGTTTGAAGTTTTGGAGCAAAGAAGTTCTTTTCATCTTCCAAATATGGACGTTCCTCTCCCACGACGACAAGTTTGAGTTCATTAATAAAAACTCAGCTGGCCTTTTCTTCCTATATACCTCTCTTTCACTTAAGCGAGCTTCAAAACCAAAGTATTTTCTGAATTGTACCGCAATAGGTGATCAGTAAACTTAATGATGTTTTGATTGGTAGCGGCATATATGGGCGCACAGTGGGTTGGCTAGGACTTGCGGATCATTAGTAGCCAACGCACACTCATTTTATCCCCATTAAAACTTCTCTCGTCTGAAGTCAGAGTCTGCATCGTCAGCATTCCTTCTCCCATTCCTTTTCAGTTGCATATCATCCTATCAACACGCCATCAAATTCTTCAAATGGACATAACAGGGGAGCCCACACATACTTTGAGATAGTGTCGCTGAATGGGTAATGAACAAAACATTTATGGTCTGAAAATATAAGGGGAAATTGGTTAAAATATTGTAGAGCAGGACCCTTAGGATAGATTGAATTTTATTGCCGAGGCTGCAAATGGAACATAATATGGATTTGACCAAAGTGCAAAAACATCATATTTCTTCAGGAGCTGAGTCAGCGGAGATTTGATGCTGAAGTTGTGACTAACAAGTGCATTGGGATGAAGGAACTCAAACTCAAAGGTTTGGATTTTTGAACATGGACTGTTAATGAGAAACTGTATAAGGAGTATCTCAGCAAATATGTGCCTTAAGCAGGGTACATCCTTAACAATGGCATTCATTTTTACCTACATTAATGGATGTTTTTTTTGTTGGTGAATGTTTGGTGCAAAGGTTTCCTATTTGTAAGCTATTGTAAAAAATCAATTCCTGGAGTCAACATTAGCATTGAGTATTACTTCTGTCTAGAATATTCTCCATTTAGTGAATGTTTAGTTTTTGCACAGATAACCAATGTGGATCAAAATAATATCCATTTTTCAACAGTTTTAATTTCTTAACATATATTATTCATTCATTATATCCTGTACTTCACATTTAAACTAGAACTTTTTGTAATCATGAGTTGTCACAAAAGACCCCAAAATGTGTCTCAATGTTTTGCCAGGTCACCAACATTAGTGAATCTCCTGTTCTTTACCATTTGGCTCCTTGTAGCACTAAACCTTCCCCAAATAAACTCAACTCACAAAAAGCCTTGTATGTTTTCATAAGCTCATGTGTTTTCCAAATGTGTGCGAGATCAAAGTCGCGGGAGGACAGAGGCCAGCGGCAGCAAGGGATCATGAGAGAAGTCGTAGGTCAGACTGCCTCGGCTCCTTGGGGGACATTAACCCTTGTGCAGTGTGTCTGTGTGAAGACGTGGTTTGAGTGACAGTGTATTAGTGGTCCGAGAGGGGCAGGTATAGTGTTGTGGCTGTTGAGTGTCCGTCAGCACGCCTGTCATCAGTTCGCTTTAGTGTGTGTGTTAACATAGAGCAGCACTGGACAGCACATGAAAGAGCCTCTTTGTCTGCAGTTTCTTGAGAGCCACAATGATCTCCAAGGTAAAGTTCTTCAAAATAACCAAGCGTTATGGTGTTAGTAGCTCTGCGATTACTGGGGCTATCAACATGAAACAAAATGTCAAATTTCTTAAAGGGGTCCCAATGGAACTTTTATCACAAACAAACTGCAAAGAATATAGACCATTGTAAAATTTTTAAAAGATGTTCTGGTGTGTTTTATAGTGAACAACTCGGACTAACAACGTGAAACAAAAACTGACATAATGCCTTAAAGGTGAACTGTGTGACTTAAAGGGGTCCTATGCAACTTTTCACTGGTTTGGTCACATTTCTCTAGACAATCATACAACTACTGTTTATCACAAAAACATCAGGTCTACCTCAGTTTTGCATCTTTTTATTTCTTGGAGCTCTCTTGGAAAAAGCCTGTTTAAAGCATTTTGAGGATTTGGTGAGACCTGTGACTTGACCCGAGACTTCCAGAGACATTCATCCTAGCAAGGAAGCTTCATTCACCCCACAGCAACTCATTTAGAATCACACTGACTCTGAGATTTTGGTAAAGTTGCATAGTGCTCCTTTTTAATACAGATAAATGCGAACAATATAGTTGAGACTTGTGACCATGAGTGGAAGAAGCTTCATTCACCCCACAAAAACGCTTATCAGACTAACTGAATATGTTTTTGAGTAAAAACCTTTTGGGTGTTTTGATTGATCACTGTGATTACTTGGCCTATTGACATGAAACAAAAACTGTCTGAGTGAAAAGGTGTCTTCAGGTAGAGCTGAGAAAAGTTATATTGTTCAATTGTGGCTGGGCAGTTTAATTATAAGTCTGGGCAAATGTTCTGTGCCAAAAAGCAAACTATATCTGATAAATGTTGACTAAACTGCATAAAGATACAGAAGTGACAAAATGTGTCTCTAAATATAGAGAACTTCATGCTTTTTATGTGATTTTCTTGGAACATTTTTAGACTTCTTTCCTGACCTTCATCACCATCATATATTTATGTTGTTTATCAGTTTGGGTGAAGTAAACAGCCATGAACCCAGGCTAAACTTACATCTGGCTCCTTCATATCACTTTAAAATGTCCCTTTCTCCATGGGATACTTCATTAAATTCTCCAAAAATCACTGTTTGGCACTGCACTCCTAGTCGTTGGAGGAGTTGTGAGCGCTGTGGGAACTCTTTTATGACCCTAACACCCACTGCCAGCTCGTCATTATGTTACCTTCATAACTTTACTGGAAACATGCATTGAGGAGAGATTTGCAAAAACCAGTAACCTAGGGCTTGTAGACAGCACACGAGTCAACAATGGTGGTAGAAAAAAAAAAATGCAGTTCACACTAAATGTTGGTAGTTGCTAGTTTAACACATTCCTTGTCCGGGGGCTTACACCACGGGAGTGTGGAGCTGTGAAAACCATCAGAGCTCTTCATTATGACCACACGGGACGAGCCACATAATGGCCGACCTGTGGCACTGAGCTGTCACCACATTCCTCACATTTGTTTTAGTCAGCAACAGGACACAAGAAAAGCTCTGGAATGACCAGCATTCCGATGTTAATGCTATTGTTTCAGACATGGACAAAACAAGGGCTTTTCAGGATTCACTCGTGGGATTTTTTGTAATACGCAATTGTCTAGCATTGGAAGTCTCTATTAAAAGAGCTCATTAGAGTTAAGTTATCTTGTTCAGACTTACCCTTAGCCTGCCAGTTAGGGCCTGGTTTGGTTTGCCTGCTCACTCAATAGTCAGTAGATTTGAGCTTTGCCAACAGCTACAAGCCAAAACAGCATGGGGATGTACATGCATATGTCAGCATTAGACAATTGTTGCCATGACTGAAAGTGCATCTTCAGGACTTTCTACTGAAAGTACATCTTTTTTTCAAACTCTTTGAACAGGAGCTCTTCTAGATGGTTCTGTGGAGCACACATGCATACTCATGAGACTTTTAATTAATGAGTTAATTGCACTGATAAAGTTCATTTGGCTAATATTCAATGTGATAATGTTTGCTTAAAAACTCATTCCTACTTCTATTAAAGGAGATGGGATGTTTTCATCCTCATTGTCTGTAAAAGCAGGTTAGGGACACGCTATACTCGATACCACTGATATTCCATATACTCGTGTGTTCTTTGTTGAATTGACGTATTAGGGAATGTTCTGATCTGATGACATGGCTCTATAAAGGCACATGTACATGCAGATGCTACAGTTTAACTAGAGTGTAACCATGTTAAACACACAGGGCAGACGTCACATGGCCTTGACAGAAGCGTATGGCACATAGTTTATTACATATAGATCTCCACTTCTCATTACAGTTATACCCATGATATTGATTCCTGTCTCATTGATACAATAGTCTAGTGTTGACCTCAATACTGTTAGATCATGTGTGTGCAAAGGAACGTGCCAGTTATCGGCACAATAATGGTTTCAGTGTCACAAATCAGGCCAGAGTTTAATCACACAGTGGGATAAATTATACAGCAAGTGTGAATTCTCACAATAAAAATGTACAGACATATTTTTACTGTGACTAAATCACCCTTTCAAAGTTTGTAAACAGAAAGTTCTAAATTCTGGATTGGAAGCAACTGGAGGCAAGACCATAATACATTTTCAATGGAAACATTTGCATTAGTCACAAAATATTGCAAATGAAGATGGTTTTGGCAAATACCATCCACTCTGCTACATGTAGGTGATGTCAGAGCCTGGTTAGGAAACATTAGTGAATGTACCTCACACTGTATGTCTATTTAATGTACACAGTTGTAACCGTTAGACTTTTGGCTGGAGGAAAAATTCTTGATTTTTAGGTTTTACTGGACAAGTCCTCACAGAAATGTTGATGATCACAATAATTTTTTCATTGTATGCTCAGAATGATTCTATCCCTCACCACAAACCATTCTTTTTTGTAAAGTTAACTCACTTTTGCTCCAGTCGCCTCCATTCCGGATTTTGAACATTCTATATGACAAACGTTTTAAAGGGTCTATAAAGACAGACTGGGCCTAATCTTAGCATTTACCCAAAAATGTTTTTTTTTGTATTGGTCTGAGTGTTCTAGCTTTATATGAACAACAAACATCTCAACAGGGCAAATAGGGAAAGCTAAATTGTTGACCGTTTTAGAGCGCTAATGGGTCTTCTGGGAAAACAATGGAAGTCAAACCCACTGACCCCAGTACAGCAGCCGACCACACACACTGGGCCAATGTGCGTTTTCTGTGTTGAGCCTCTGCTGTTAATTGGAATTATTACCTAAATGCTTTTATTGAAAGCTCCATGCATAAATGAGTAATGTCAATTTATCTTGCATTATATTTTTTTTAGTTAGTTAGTTCTTATTATGAACCAGAGGGGGACAAACATAACAGTCTGAATGTAGGATTTAAATATCCGATTATCAACAAATTTTTTGAAGATCAAATCAAAAAAATATTTGGGGTTTAAAGAAGCTGAACGATAACAGAATCTACATTAAATGATTGCTCATTTTCAACAATCTAGTTTTATTATATATTATTGGGTAACATTTTATAATAACTGCACACCAAGCAAAAGTTAGGAATTAGTTAAGATTTTGTAACCACTTAATATTAATGGCATTACTTCAACAGGCTGCAGTTTAGCTCAGTCGGTAGAGCATGCAGACCATATTAGTAACAATCTCTAACATTAACTGTCCTATCAACAAAGCCGAAAAAGACAAAAATAATTAAATGATGATAATTAAAAAATGGCATTACTTCAACAACATTGATAAATACAGAGTTATTAATACTGTTATTAATGATGGCTGGTTTATAATCGTTTACCACTCCAATGAAGTCAATGGTTAATTGTTCGTTTTTCTTTTTTAGCTAGCTTCCAACTCAAATGTATAGACTATCAAGACAGCATAACCTCACACTTATGTAAAAATATATTTCTGGGGACTGATTTCTTATTTGTGTGATGCGAGTGAATCATCTTCCTTGTTTTCCCGACTCATCTGTATTTGTGAATCTTCGAAAAGCTTTGTCTCTCAGCACAGAGGAAGACCTTATCCGCTTCTAAGCCGGAATTCCAGGCATACTGCTCCGAAAATCCAAATAAATTCTTGCCCGGATAATTAGTGGGAGATGAGTTATTGGTACAGGCGGAGTGGTGTGGGACTCCAGTGAAAGCTAAGGTAACAAACCAGCAGTAAAAACATGTAGCCCAGGGTAAACGCCATAAAAATAGGCAGCAGTCGTGTGGAGTCATGTAGTTAGACCTGAGGTGACCAGAGCTTGTGGAAACGGCAAATAAACAGAGAGCAGACCTACAGCAAAGAACAGACCATTCAAGTTCATATTTACATTTAGACAATTTGGCCACATTAGGACAGTTGTCGAAATATACAGATTCACACACTATAATCCAACATCAATAAATTATCGTCACACAAATTCAGTTCTGGCATGAATTGAAAGCCTGGGTGATTTTGCATCGCTGTTAGTCCTTAAAAGTCTTGCTCCTGCTCACATGGAATTCCAGATGGCTACACCTACGTCACAGAGAAAAAAAAAACCCTCATATATATTATTCTCTCTCGCGTCGTCAACTGCTAGCCAACCTCCAACTATTAGCATGGTACTGTGGGGCTGCATGATAAAACATGCTATAATCATATAATATAACTGTTATTTAACCAGGACAGTACCTACTGAGTTTTGGAATCTGAATTACAGGGGAGTCCTGGCCCACAATGGGGATCCTATTGTACATGTTTTTAGTGGTAGGGGAAACCAGAGATCTCGAAGGAAACCCATGAAGGCACGGGGAGAACACGGAAACTAGACAGACAATTTTACCTTTTGATGGTAAATCATTTCAATTATAAAATATCAGTTGTCTTAATATATGCCAAAATTGTCAGAATGTCCCTAAATACATTACTTTCATGATATGTTGTAATATCGCTGTGGCACACACTCTTTCACTACCACCAAGTCCTGCTTCAAAAACATTCGAAACTATTGTCATTACTTACCGTATTATGGTAGCCTGTCAGTTTACGCAGTTGACATGAGAGGTAGGCTTCCTTTGAGCACCAGGCCGGAGCAGGTGAGCATGATGGGTGTGATATCACAGGAATGGCTGCAGGGCTGGATGTGTTTTCGAGGATGACGACAGGCAGCAGCACAGGCTAATCCAGAGAGAAGGAGCTGTCTGTTCAAAGTCGTGTGATGTTCAGAGAAAACACAGCTGCTGCACCGGTCTCTCTGCACCTTCCTGCTGCGCCGTAAACATGGATAGAGCCAGAGGGGACGGTACGCTCAACCCGCCATGTCCTCATCGGTTTGTGTTTTCCAAAAGAACAGGTGAGGGCACTAGAAATGGTAGGTTGTCCATGTGAGTGATGGATTTAGGAATCAGCCACTATCAATAGTATGAAGTGTTTGTACTGCAGGGAGATGGCAGGCTCGCTCAGTACTGATTGGTTCTCATTGCCATTAAGGGTTTCCTCAAAAGGTTCTGCACCATAGCACTTAGTATTTTGTCAGGGTATGTCTTGTTTTGGAAGAAAGTAAGTCAGCATCTGAAATTAGTGCGGAATAGGTGCATGCATTCCACCGCATGATTAAAGACACTGAAAGATTCAGATTCAGATCTAGTTACTTAGACACTTCACAATTGAGTCAATCTTTTATTCCCTCCAGGGTCACATACTGGTGGTGGCAAACTGGTGCCACAGCTGAAAACTAGTTTCTCCAAACAGGATTTACTTTCTCTGATTATCATCTTCTCAAAGTTTAAAAATAGATAGAGATCCTTTGATAAACCATGATAACTTTTATACAGCCTAACATTTCAGTTCCCAAATGTTTTTCCTGTTTCTCTCCTCTCTAAAGTTTCTTTTTGGCCCAGCTTTATTTGAAGACACTAATTCCCAGATGCCCCTTGTTCAAACCAGCCTTGTTCCATCTTCTGAACTTGGCTCACCCTTGACATTTGTGTGTGATATACAAATGGCCTGGCCTCATTAGTTCACATGGGCCTTCTCTTTCTCTGCCGACCCCGTTTTTAACCGTTCCCTTTTGTGGAAACGCGTGCCGCATGTCGCCCTTCCGCCAAAGACAGAACAAATTGCCCTGAGTCCGTCTGCTGAAAGCGAGATGTCAGTTTTGAACCCAATTACCCGCAGTCACAGCAGAAACAGTGGCCATTCTGCCTTTTGGAAGCAAATGATTTGGAAATGAAAGGGCGGTGGCAGAGGGGGGCAGTTTACCACATGAGGGAATACAGTAGCTGCGACAGAAACAAAAAGAAAAAAAGCTGGATGTGGCAGAGATGATATACTGTGTTTGTATTTTGTGAGTTGGAAGACTGTCACATTGTACAAAGTCACAGCAGAAAGATGGTATGAAGTATAAAAAAACAGGGATGCAAGGTGGTCATGAAATCTGCAGGTCATTCCAATAATGTGGCTGCTCATTGTCCAAAGACAGAATTGGTAAATTTATATTGGATGTATATCAGGTTTTGAGTTCAATTCTCTAACTCTGTGAGGTCTTTCTTTGCAGAGTTTGCATGTTCTCTCCGTGTTTTTGGCGAGTTTTCACCGGGTTCTGTACTATTCCAAACTATAAATATTGGTCTGGTCCAGCAACTTATATTCAGGTGCGACTTATAGATCAATATATATATATTTTTTATGGTTTGCAAACCTTTACCTTCACACCACCATTTTAAAATGCAGACTATCAGACTTTCCGTGAAGCGCTCACTGTTGTCACCGTGACAACGGGGGCGTGTCTCAGGAAGAGAGTGTTGTTTTGGTTTCATGCAGAGAAATGCTTCGACTTGGTGGCTTGTTTTACAGTTAATATGGACAGATATAATCACAAAACTAGTGTAGATTATAAAGAGATGGTAGTAATGATATAATGATACATAAAGGATAATGCACTGTTTAGGAGCCGTTTATTTCACTATATTATCACATATTGGGAAACTAACGGCTACACAGGAGCTTGATGCTGTAGTGGAGGATAAAACCCCATGAACACGTGAGTCTGATGTATTTAACCCTCTGATATCTGATTCACTCGATTCTTTGTTACGTTTGTGCTTCTTTGTGTCTGTAGACATCTGTGATGGACCTTATATATATATATATATATATATATATATATATATCTCAAAATAGTCTCCTCAAACTGAGTCCATAA